>CAJQZP010000774.1:4755000-5045000 GCA_907164705.1 Parnassius apollo
ACCCATGGAACGAAATCGGGTGATAACTTCTCTTACACCACATTAATGTGATGGAGTCATGTTTTGATAGTAGAATAATGCTGCAGCTGCTCCGTACTGAGCACAGACCTCTCATTTCTGAGAGCGTTATGGAACAATTAGACCGCCACGCTGCTATAATATGTGTTCGTTGACTTCACACGCCTTCGAAAAATACTTCATTTCTCAGCAATGCAGGTTTCCTTTCCATGTTTTCCTTTACCCCTAAGCAATATGGGTAATAAGTGTCTGTTTAAGTAAAAGGCACGGTGTGCATCTATCACTTGAATAAGAAGTCAAAACCATAACTTATTGTTTGGTAACGGGTTTAATTAACGGTATTTCGCTCCGGGGTCTTATAGCCGTATAGCTATAAAGAGATAAATATATTAGGCGAATAACAATTGTAAACAAGACCAGATGAAAAATAAAGTCCATGCAACAACAACTAAAAGCTCCACAACATAAACGCTTTGTAAGCTTAATTTGGAAAATGCAAATACTAGAAATAATTTAACTTTCAGACGAGCCCTCAGACCGCATCTTTTAAAATTGTTCACCGGAAACTACTGGGTATACAACTGTGTTTAAATTTTATAGCTGAACTTTCGTTACAAAGTTTCGGTACGTTTATTAACACACACAGAGAGAAAGTATTTTTTAGCAATGAAACTGTGATATCATGACATTGAAATAGTAACTATATATATAATGTCCTGCAGACTGAATTACAGTCACGGCGCGGTGTTACGACCAGACTCAGGATTATAGTGCCCAAGTGTACGAGCAAGCACAAGTGCACTCTCTATTCCCTCACTCTCAAAGACCGATGAAACGGTAAATCGCTTTACGTACTTTCCGAGGCAACGGTGAAGAAATACCGGCAACTGCCTGAATCCGGGCAGCTACTTAGAAATTCTTTAGAGACATTTTTTGGACAGGACTTGAATCCGGAACCTCATGATCTACAGTCGCGTTTACGACGACTGGACCGACAACGCCAGTGTATCACTTCATATTGTCGGGGGCCTCCCTTACTCTGCTTACTGATACGTTGTTGCCAATGAACAACTTTTTTGCCCTTCGAATGCCACAAAGCAGGTCCTGAGCCACCTGCATCCATCGACTTCCTGCATGTCTTACCAGTTCGTCACACCATCAAGTAGGGGACAAGGCTGCCACTCAAGAACCTTTTTTCCCCATCGTTTGTCAGTTCTTTGAGATATATGGCCGGCCCATTGCCACTTCAGCTTACTAATCCGTTGGGCTATGTCGGATACTCTGGTTCTAGTGCGAATATCCTCATTTCTAAGTTTATCACACAGCACACAATTTAGAGCACAACTTCTAAACCTTAAATTAACGAGCTTTGCACCTGACCTCCAGACCGCTTATATATAGTCCAAAACACTAAAACCGTGCCTCGTAAAATAGTTAGGCGACACAATATCTATATATAACTGGTGTTTAATACTGCAGTGGGATATTTTGAGATTTGAACACTATAACGTAACATAAAAAACTCGCCTGTTACTCAAAGGGATAGACATACACTAAGGACTTCTATTTGGCGTTATACTAACACAACTCTCTCGCTTCCTTCATATTTTTCTTAAGTCGTAAATTGGAAAAATAAAAAACTATAAGTACTACAACTACATGACCGGGTTATTAAGACCGACAATTACCGAAGATCCATCCTAGGGATAGTATCTTCGACATATTTTTTCTTTTTTAAAACTGAATCGAGATTGTTGCTATCCCGTTGAGTCACTTAGGCATGTCATCTCCGGTTCTTCGGCGCTTACAGACTCTGATTAGTTGCACTGACATAACTAGTAGCTAGTTAGTACCTACTCTACACCAAGAGCTAGCACTGAAGTACGGTTTTGTAGATCGAACTCGTCGTTATTTGTTATTTTATTTATTTATTTAACACAGTAGATTTTAAACATAGTTGATTATAATTCTAGATAGCTGAAGGATAAAGACAATACTTTGTTAATCTACTCAAGTTAGTTCCATAGCATTATAATGCGAAGACTTATAGTAATCGTGATTTTTTACAAAAGAAAGAGGAGTGAGTACTCTGGATCAGTGATGGTTTTTATATAAAACTGAAGTAATAAATCAAGTTACAGTCCAGATGGTAAGTGGAATTTCTATGAAGCTTAAGCTGGTATAATTATACTGGAACTCTATCCCGTGCAGACCGGAATTTAGCAGTGCAAGAGCGTCTGTTCGTAGTAACTTGGTTAATTCTGTTTAAAAAAACGTTTCTTTTTAAAAAGAAGTTAGCTTATACATTTAACTTACACAAGAAAATTTACACATAAATTACAAAACCAAAATCAAAAGCCAGCAATACTATTATGAACGATAATTATGTTTTTATTAGCCTATAAAACTTATGTATAATAGTAATGGTTTATATACCATTTGGTCCAGTGTTGGATATGTGCCTATCCGGTGGTAGGTCTTAATCGACACGCAGCAGGCGAGGCTAAGAAAAAATAGGTCAAAGGGCATAGCGCACTTTTTTTTCACATTTAAGTTTACCGAATATAATCTAGTAATCAATCAATCTTAAATATTAAATTGTAAAAACAGTAGGAAAACAATTTCAAAAATAACAAATAATTTCTCCATCAATCGATAGATTTAGCTTCTGTAATTACGCATACTTTGGCATGAAACAGCAATTTCGACCATCACTCAGTCAACAAAGAGCGATATGAACTAAAAGCCGAACATCGAAACTGTAAAACGGAACGGTCACAATATACATCATTACGTCGCCCGTCGACGTTCTCATTTTCCGTGTTGCATTTTCAAAGAAAATTCAGTTTATTTTCGTTTCTGATGATTTCTGTTCGAATTGCAACCATTCCCATTTTATATTCCTTTATACTTGATCTCTATGTATATTTGTATTAATTACACCCTTTTTTAAGCTGATATTTCAATATTTTCCCCTCGTCAAGGTTCTTACTAGTATAGTTCTTGCTAATAGGTTTAATAGCCCCTTCGGGCACCGAAATCGTCCGACGTTATTTCTTTTCCCCGAGGGTTCTTAAAGAGAGTAAGCGGCCTTATCTTTCTTTATTCCCACGATACTATCGGCTTGTGTCGTTTACAGAACGTTAGGCTATTTTAAAAGCATTTATGAAAAAAGTAGAAATATAACTACTACCAAATATTAGTGAGGAAAAAAATAACAATTGTATTTGTATTCAAAAAGCGCTAAGTGTCACATAAGAATTTCCCTATAAACGGTGTAAGTATAAATCTATTTGCAAATTTTAGATGAATCAAGAATCGACCTTTAATTGTATATTAATTTTTGTTTTAATGGAGATGTGTGGCAGCATAAGCTCGTCGAGGACCAATCCGATTTTCATGATCGCCGGAGAAAATCAGCTTTTTTTATTGTTTTGAGCTTCTCGTGCGGCGATAAAAATTCGCTACACAAAAAATAAACGAAAACGCACGTATTCACGTCATTTCGATTTAGCATTACATGGCTGTTTACATAGGATCTATATCTTTATAACCTAATTCTTGTGTACGTATGTTTACCACTATGATAAACTTTTTTGTGTGTGATTGAGTGGGTCATTGGATAGTTTAGATTCACGATTGATTAGACCCGGCTGTTGTCGCACCCGTGCGATGCAGGGGCGGATGTTTTAATTGTTTCACTTTATTTTAAATGTTTTAACGTATTTGTATACTGTAAGAGCCACGTTTACTAAGCCGCGGTACGACGTATTGTAAATGAAAGATTTGCTCTTGCATTTGTCAAGTATTAGTGTTATCAAGAAATTCATAAAGCCCTCGCCTCGGTAGAAGAATTCAACGCGTCGTTACTATAATGTCGGTGTCTTAAAACATTCGTTGTTCGTTGTCACTTTACCCACATACTGTCTTTCTCTCTCTCTTTCTCTCTCTCTCATACACACACACGCACATACACACACACACGCACATAACACACACACACACACACACACACATGCACTCACACACGCACGCATATATGTTATGAAATGTGGAAGGAATACTTTAAAAAATGGTCACTAGAAAATGGAATATAGTATAAAACCATGCAGTGTCAGCGTCTTCGTGTGCCCTGGTTCATAAATTCTAGTTTAATTAAGAAATTAGTTACTACTGCTCGTAGACTCTGATCTGGACACATTCTAAGTAAGAAATTTGATTTTATGATGAGGAAAACAATTTCGTCCAATTGTGAAGATCGTGGAGTTGAAGAAGACCTACACCATTTATTGATGGAATGTGTTCGATTTGAGTCTGTTAGTAGTTATTTAATAAGGTCCTTAAATTTGAACAGAACTGACGTAGGTACGTATCATAATATTTTATCCTAAGCAAATGGCGACTATTCGAAAATTCTGTTCGAATCCATGGCCCACTTAGTGTAATAATCAATGTTATATGAGTTAGTGATGTAGGTTAGGGTATGATGGGACTAAGCATACGCTAAGCGGTAAAATTACCTTAAATGTTTATAAAAGTAAAAAAATCTCTCTCCATCTCTAGTTATTAAAACTTTAATTGTTTATAAATAACATCATCCTTTTGTTTTAAAAATAATGTCATAACTAAAAAACAATTAAATTAATAAAATCTATCTTCCTTTGCCTTCATATTTTTTAAGAAGATAAGGGTGACAAACGAGCACACAGTGGCCACACCACCTGATGGTAAGTGGTGCTGCGGCCCGTAGACATCTACATCTACCCTCGGTTACGAATCAAAACGCAGGTGCGTCGTGACTCTGAAGACTGAGATGTTTCCATTAAAAAGGATCTTCGGTTCACTACACTCACCATACGAAACACAGTACCGTTAAGCTGCTATTTTAAGCTGGTATTATAATACTTTACTTCATAATTTACTATTGTTACATGCCATATATTATCCATGTCATATTTACCACATGTATTCTTATTTAGTGTTGTGACTAGACGACCATATACGTTAATAATCATATAATGAGCATCGCTCTGTTATTGACATATCTCTCCGGTCCTGCTGTTCGAGGGAATCGTGGTTGGTTTTGACGTTCATAATTATCTATGGGAGTATTGATATATTTTCTAGCACTCCGTCGTACTTACTAATTTAAAAACTTACTGCTTAGTGACTTGAAAACATGAATAAAGTTGGGCACATTCATAAGTTTTTATAAGTAATTATTAGTTTGCTTGCCTTTTTCAGTTATAGCAGACTTAAACTGTAAAGATGTCTTATATATATATATATATATATATATATATATATATATATATATATATATATATATATATATATATAGTCTTTGCAGCTTGATACTGTTTTGTTTTGGATGGTGAGTGTAGAGAATCGGAAATCCTTTTTAATGGTAACGAGACATTCCGTGTTAGTCCTCAGAGTTGACAACGCAGCTGCAATTTCATTCTTTATCGAAAGTAGATGGAGATTTCTATGGGCTACAGCATCCACTTACCATCAGGTGGACAGTGTGCTCGATTGTCACCCTTATAAGTAAGAGCAAACACAATAACACTTTCGAATTAGTTTTTAATTTTTAAGTATCTAAAGTAGAAGTTAATTCTAATATTACGAACAAACAAATATTAAGTTGTATAAATAAATATTTGTTTGGTCGTAATTTATGTGCTACCATACCGTTCATCAGATTGCAGTAAACTTTGTCAGCAAGATGCGGAAGTGCAAGCAATATGCACTTCCGCGAAGGTTATTTGCATAGTTGGACGCTATTGTAGAATCCAGTTATCACACGTGCGAAGCCGGGGCAGATCGCTAGTTTATTATACAAGAAGGTATATCTGAAGATATCACTGAATTCATAACACCCATGCAAGAAAACCAGAAACTAATGATATGAGATATTTGACTTGCTTAGAACTCTTAACCACTGTCCGTAAAATAACAGAAAATAATATAATATAATATAATATAATATAATATAATAAATATAATTCATTGTATACATTCATACCCTTTTCTAAAAAACTTTCTTTTCTTTTTTAGGACGGAATATAATACTTTTTGCTAGTAATGACCACAGAGTAGAGAGATTTAAAATTATACACGATATAATACTAGAGAAGAGCACAGATTAGAGAAGACGCAAATTTTTACTACAACACTGCCATTGTCAAACACATAATAGGCGTCAAACAGTCACACAAAGTAGCATTATAAATTTTATGAATTACGGTCGAATTTCGACCAATGGGCTACTTTTAGTTACAGAAAAAATATAACGTTTTCTTTTTTAAAATTTCTGTTCAGTGGTAATAATTTTTATACTTATAAATAAATAATACCACTTTACAAGATCCGAAGAATGCGAATGTTTTAAAGAACAAATGTATGACTATTTTGTGGTTTTCAGCTGCGAATGTATGAAAGTGGGTCAAATTTACTTACAAGATTTTATCTTAAGCCGTGTAATGAACGAATATGCTATGAGAAACAGCACGACAATATAATTTTCTCTTTAGAGCTCGTATTTTTGAATTTTTTGTTAGTGGCTCAGCTATATGAATCTTTGACACAGATTAAATATCAAAAATATAACTTGTCCTTATAAAAGTCAAATCCTTAAGACAAAAGTGATCTTTCAACATGAAAATATTTCTACAAAATTGTTTTTAAACACATGTTTCGTCGCGTAAAATATTTTAAAATATTATTTGTACAATAAAGTGTCGAACCTCAAACATATTTCACTAGATCATGTTCTTTGACTAAACAAACGCTTACATACATTATAAGAAAACAGTGTTAACATATAATATTATAACGGTTTTTATCATGTTTTTTTTGTGAAAATCTCATTACTGTAAACTCACAGTTGAATTGGTTGCAATAAGATGATTCATTACATACCGTGATAAACCATGTAGTGGTTTTGTATAATCCACTACCTCATATCATGTCGTGGGTGTCGTAAGAGTTGACATAGGGAAAAAATCAAGAGATGGGCGGCAAACGACAAAGGATAAAAAATGCGGTTGCCTACCTGCTTGCTAAATAATTTGCCCACGTAAGTTTATCAATGAGGGTAACCTATGTTCAGCAGTAGACTTTAATGGGCTGAACGTTAACGGTAAGATAATTCATTATACCCGTTACAATTCTTCTTATCTAATAATTCATTATACCAGTTACAATTATTTTTATCTAATAATTCATTAAGTATACCCGTTACAATTCTTCTTATCTAATAATTCATTATACCCGTTACAATTCTTCTTATCTAATATTTCAGAACTAAAACAATTATAATGTTGAAATAATACTAGTTTTTACGGAATTTATCGCGTATATTTAACTTTTTAAAAACCCGACGTTTCGAACGCTTTACAGCACTCACGGTCACGGGCAGGACTGAGATGTTCAACGTCCATATGTCATAGTTAACCGCGGTACCATATTAAAATTTAACTTTTGTTCCGATCTATGCAGTATGAACTTTTATTTATCTAGGAAAACCCAAGCAGATGTAACCCAGCCATCTTCTCTATTGAAATTAATTTTTGATTTCAATAGCCTCTAAAAATTAACGCGGTTATATCTATTGTCCACAAAAACTATGTAACCTAACTTACTATACGTTGAACATCTCAGTCCTGCCCGTCCATGAGTGCTGTAAAACGTTCGAAACGTCGGGTACTTAAAAAGTTAAATATACGCGATAAATTCCGTAAAAACTAGTATTATTTCAATATGTAGTGTTCGCGTAAATATAAGAAATCATTATTATTAATTATAATGTTTGTATTAATAAAGTCTATAGAGTCAGATTTAATTATCCAACTTCGTAGTGTCTCGCATTATTGTCCCGCTTTGACGTGTGCAACTTCTGTTGCTTACTTTAATTAGGGTTAGCGTAAATTAAAATATTTTGTTATTAAAGCCTATTCATATTAACGTGCTCTAATATAATACTATGTTATTTGGTTAAGTAATTTGGTTAAATACCGTCGACAAATCCTTGCCTTGTATACCTTTATAACAGTAGTACGAAATATTACTAATAGTTTTTCGCTCATCAAGTGTTTGCTACATAAATTTATCCGCTCGATTGCTTGCGAACAAAAAAAAGGGTAGCTTAGTTTGCCAGTAATCGGGACTGTGTTTCTTACGTTCGACCCAACCTCGAGGGACTTCAAATATTTTAAATTTTATGAATAGCCATTGAAATAAGAAATAAAAATACATATGTTATTCTATCAAAATATTATTACAATAATATTTTAGAGGTGTTGAAATCACAAGTACAAGCCATTTTAGCGACTTTTTGTAAAACATCGGGTTTATCAAAAAATAAGATCGATAAGTGTATGATTATTTATTATATACTTAAACTTAATGAATTACTTGATATATTTATCTATATTATAAAACGATTTATATTTAAATACATAGTAAAAATATTAAATGAAACAAGATGAAGAATTCACGGATTGTGCAATTGATCGCGATTTGTTAGTTACAATCTAGGCCGTTATTACATAAAAACTTATATTATAATATGATGAACAATTTATAAAACTTTATTACTTAAATTTAATAATTATATTTAAATACCACTACGACCATTTCATATTTAAAGAATACAACATAATTACGATAATGTAAGCTATAGAAAATTATGTTTAGATTCGCGTCATTCTGAGTATTGTTATTAGTATTACTTTAATACAAGAAAACACTAATAAGACATTAAGGTGATATATAAATACTAGCAAAAATCAATAAAATTCAATACTCACGGCATATTTTATCACCTCGTTAAATCCACTCAAGCGTCACTTCACTCATTAAAGTTTAACTAACAAAGTTTCAATATTTTTCGTCCAAGAGGTTGGTAATTTTGATCCAAATCTATGATTTATATATTTGTTTTTGGTTTTAATACGTAATAGTTAGACTCTGTGCGTTTAAAATATGGTCTAAATTCAATTAAAAGAACTTCGACGCTTTACAACCACAGTTGCATAGTGCAAAGTTAAGGATTCTGTTTTTGCAACTGTGGTTGCAAGAACCAAACGAGCGGTTATACAAAGTTACACCATATGTGACCGCCAGCAGTTACTTAGCATTGACTTTGATTGATTGATTGAGTATTCTATCTCCGTTGTTCTTTCTGAATATTTATAAATCTCAATACCCCAAATTTTCGGTATGCGGTCGGTCGGTATTCGGTGCGTACGTGCGTGCGTACGTGCGTGCTTGCATGGGTGCGTGCGTGCGTGGGTGCGTGCGTGCGTGCGTGCATGGGTGCGTTCGTGCGTGGGTGCGTGCGTGCGTGGGTGTGGGTGTGCGTGGGTGTGTGTGTGTGCGTGGGTGTGGGTGTGCTTGTGCGTGTGTGTGCGCGTGTGTGTGCGTGCGTGTTTGCGTGCGTGCGTGCGTGCGTGCGTGCGTGCGTGCGTGCGTGCGTGCGTCCTTCCGATTGTTTACGGAGAATGTTTTAAAAAGTAAAAGTATTATTTATTGTATTGTATGTGTAACTACTGACAATAATAACATAGTTGTATTCTACAGTTCGCTCAACAGAGAGGCTCACAATATCTTTACGTTCTCTACATGATAATAATTTACTACCTAAAATTAAGGAGCCAACTCTTAAAACCGTTTTTCTAAACAACTGAACTTGTATTATACTATATGTACATATATAAAATGATACCTGATGAACATACATAAAAACGAAACCTCGATGGTTGATCTTTAATTTTTGCACATTCTTACTCTCCTTTTAATTTCTTAACATTTAGAAATATGTTTAGGGTTTTAATCCACTTATATTTTAATGATTATAAAATATAACTAATATTTTACAAATAAACACTTACATTTATATTTTCGTAGCAATTCTACTTCTCCTCCATGAAATGTCAAATATATCATCTCATTTCTCAATGGCGTCGCCCTAGTGACAGAAAAAGTTGTAAATACGTTATCAAAAAATAACGTTGCCGATTAAAAAGATTCGTTAATGAAGTAACTATAAGGGCCGGAATCGCCGCGCCTCCACCAAACAATTATTACTTGCAATTATTTTTTAAATTTGACTTATTTTTAACACGTCGTGGATGTAATCATAAGTCATTTCGCAATCAAAAAAAATTGCTTCATAATTTTAATAATAATAATATTATAATTTATTTAGCTCCAAATATAAATGTAAACATAAATTAACGTAACACAAAATATGTAGTTTGGGAACTAAAATGGCGTCTACTCAGCACGAATGTTATAGAAACCACATGTCGGTAACTATAATGCTGATTTTCAGTTCACGCCAGAGACATGTGTTCAATAAAAGTAAACTTAACTAATCACGGGCTTGTTAACTATAAACGTTAAATTTATTGGTGAAATTACGTGAAAAGTTTTTTACTCTGTATTTTTACCATTTACTCGTTGAGTGAATAAGACGCTGACAACAGCTGAACCTATTGCATTGTATACTGTCGGATTACATATAAAAGATATAGATAGGTACAGAGAAAAGCGAAAAGAGAAAAGCTCGATGACGTGACATGAATTGTAACTGAACTATTATAAAACAATTAATGGGTGCGTTTGGCAGAAAAAAGCGCTAGCAAGCGCTTGTAAGCAAAATGGCGATCGTAAGCGGTAAGCGCTGTCAAATGGTAGGACACGATGTTAGTTTTAACCGGGGAACCTAACCTAATTTAAATATATGTTTGTGAAGTATTCATATTAAAAACTTACCAATCATGAATTTTTAATAACATGTCTATTCATGTCATTATATTACTTAAAACTAATATTGCAAAAACAACTTATAAACTCTACTTCAAAACAAACAAATTAAATAAGCAAAATGGCGGATTGTGTCAGAGCTACTGAAGTAGCAATCGTGTCCTGGCCGAAAACTATTTTAGCGCTAGTAAGCGCTTGCTAGCGCTTTTTTCTGCCAAACGCACCCAATCTCTTCATGTAAAAATCAATTGCTGTCCGTCAGTCTCGCTAAATTCAGAAATGGGTCGACCGATTTTGACAAATCTTTTGCGATTGTTTAAATGGGTCTCTGGACGTTTTAGAATTTAGATTCACATTCACCCGGTAGTTGGCGCTGTAGTCGAGATCCAGAAATCACCCATGCGAAGCCGGGGTGTATCGCTAGTTATATTATAAAATAAGTAATCTAATATATAAAAAAAGTTTGCTTGTTCGTATTCTATGCGCTGTCATACCATTCATCACATTGCGGTAAAACCATGTCAACTTACTGTTTGCAGTTCCGCGAAGGTATGCTGCTTAGGAAAGATAATACATTCAATTTCAATGAATCTCATTACTATAACTATAGCTCTTCTTTCTTACTTCTGTGGCAGCAACGCGTCGGGTACCACCAGCTAGTGATAAATAAAAAAGAACAATGTTCTATATACAAATATAAAACTCTATTGTTATTAATATTACCAACGCACGTTGATAAGTTATGTATATATGTTTGGTGGAAGATAATTTTAGGAAGTTATATTACCATTTTTAATATCGAGATTTTTTTCAAAAACGTGTTTTGGAAACAACATCTTTCTGAGATATAGGCTCGAGAATAACATAGTAACTCTTGTACTTCTCGTATCTCGTAATTCTACCGTTGTCATAAAGTTGGATAAAAATTGTTTAAAAAAATTTGGATGTCACCAGCGCTATAAAATTAATCGTTACATAACGCTAGGTACATGGTAGTTACAACACGTTTAAACTTTTTTCCACAATTGGTTGCACCTGCTACTATATTTCATTACACTATGGGTTTAACAGCAGCGTGTGCCGGTAGGCATTTTATATGATGAAAACAATAAACTGTAATCGAATAAGTAAATCCTAAAAGCACGTGACAAAATATAAATATTGATATAATATTACGTATCCTAAGTAATATTATTAAGGACTGTAATCTAATAACATGGCACCTCTCATAAGTCACATCATACCTCTTCTGTTCAAAGAACATTACCAACCCTCCAAGGCTAGGTAAGTCCGGTGGTAAGGTCTCATCGTAACTAACAAAACGAACCCAAACTCGGCACACCTAGTTCTACAAGTCTAGGAGTTCCACTTGTAATCACTGAACTACACCTTCAGGTCACTCCATCAAGTCCGGAGGTATGGACTCGTCATAACTAACAAAACGAAGCCCAAATTCGGCACACCTAGTTCTACTCGTTCAGAAATTCCAGCAGTAGTTACTGAATTACCCCTTCAGGTCACTCTATCAAGTCCGGTGGTAAGGTCTCATCGTAACTAACAAAACGAACCCAAACTCGGCACACCTAGTTCTACCAGTCTAGGAGTTCCAGTTGCAATCACCGATTTAGACCTTCAGGTCACTCCATCAAGTCCAGAGGTATAGACTCGTCATAACTAACAAAACGGAGCCCAAATTCGTCACCCCTAGTTTTACTCTGCAAGAAGTTCAAATAGCGGTCACGAAAGTACACCTTCAGGTCATGCCATCAAGTCCAGAGGTAAGGTCTCATCATAACCAACAAAACGAGCCCAAACTCGGCACACCTAGTTCCGCTCGTCCACGAGTTGCAGTAGTAGGTAAGTTTATATATCCTACTTATTTTTAGCTAAATAAAAACTGTGAGTATAAAAATAATAATTTTATCACTTGTCAAGTACCTATGTTTCCAATTTGTTTTTTTCTAATATTTTGTGTATGTACAGCGATCTTTTCAGAATGAGCCGCTGCAAACAGGCGACACAGTGTCCACTCACGACGGCGGCCGAGCGCGGACTGTGGTTTCATCGAAATCTTTGTACAATAAATCAAAGCAGGCACCAACAATAAAATAGCCCTTATTGCAATACATTATGATTCATCCATATTACCAAAATATGTGAAAAAATGTGCATCAGTTTTTATTTTTTTTACGACCTTTTGTGACATTTTGTTAAAAAATAAACACAGGGTTTTTTTAATTGAATATATCTGTCATCTTATAGTATTTTTTTAAATTTTTTAAATATGTTGATAATAGACCAAAACATGTACCGAAACACAAGCCGGTATCGTTAATTTTGTAGAAAATGGCAACGAAAGTTCGTTTTTACAATATAAAAAACTACTATTTTCAACAAAAGAGTTACAGGCATTTGCAGATGAAGAACCAATCTATACATGGTAGTTTTTACTTATATTTGATTTGGTTTAGTTTTGTCACAAAATCTACCGAAAAACACCCTAATTTTGGTTGATTTGCAAACGCGTCCTTAACAGTTAAAATTCTTTAGGTAATTTATAATACCTATATATTTTCACGCACATATTCAAACATTTTTTGTGAACGAGTTTTTCTGGGTCACGCTGGGCACCTGCTTCTTTGACAATGGCATATTTTTAAATCAAACATGCCTTTTCATAGATGTTTAGTGACGGGAGAAATAATCTAAAAATATCCAAAGAAAGAACAAGTAATTATGATTATGATTTTAGATTGGCGTTTTGGAACATAAAAGTGTCAGTATAATTACGGGCTGTGAAGCCCTTCATCTTAGTCATTAAAGGTGATAAAGATGCAACAGCTTTCTTTGTTTTGAATTTGGTTGCACGTGTGCATGTACTGCCATCAAGTCTCTATTGTTACTCAAATATTTAATAATTAAACTTTGGTTAAATAGTAAAAACCAACTATGAAATTGCGAGTTCAAGGTAACAACTAAAACTTCCTCTAAACGTTACATAAAAATTTTCATCCCCTATCATTCCATTAAGAGATGGAATATTTTCCTTATATTCATATGGCACCACTGCTGAAGTATAATCTATAATGTAAAAGTTATAGTAAAAGAGGATCATAAAAACAGATTCGATATCCGAGTAATCGGCGAACATACGTCATAAAAAATATGAGTTGTATATACGAGTAGACCCTCCTTTTTTGAACTCTTTATAACACTTTAAATGGCTTTAAAATACATTTACAGCACGATTATAATAAAAAAGCTAATCTTGAAAAATAATAAACGGCATCCGTCAAGGACTGCTTCATAATATCTTATTGCAGCTTTACCTTTATTTTATAATTTAAAACGTAGATTTTCTACTGAAGTATTGAGTTACATAGCTAAGATCTTTTAATTATATTAAAATAGAATGGTCTTTTCCTAGGAAGGCCATAAAACAGGGTCATGGGCCACCATAAACTTATTGTGTTACCAATCGCCACTCCATCTAGTAAGGTTCTTTCCTATACTTCATTTACGGTTACAAAGCAGCTGCTCGAAAGCCTTTGTGAGCTTTATGGAAAGCCCATTGCCACTTCAACTTACCAATCTGTGGTTTTTTTGTTACACTGTTTCTACTACAGATATTCTTCTTTAGAATTTGATCATGCAGAAAAATTCCAAGCATAACCCTTTATACAGATAGCTGACTTTGAGTTTCCTCCAAGGGCCAATGGTAAATGATCACGTGTTAAATTCTTTGTCGTAATTATCCATACGCTGTGGTTGTATATACTTGTGTTTTAAGTTTTGAGAAATAAGCGACGAGAAGACGGGTCGCTATTTCGTGAAGGCTGGCTAGACGAGATGGATCCATCGATTCCTGTCGGTCAATCAACTGATACCCTTCCTCATACAATTACTGACGAACAAGAAGTATATTTCGAAACTTAAGAATTCCGTGCCAAACTAACCAAAACGGAACATTCCTGAAATCATCTCAGTTGTTGTCGGTTTGTCACATAGGATAATTTGCATGCACTTGTTTGTTTTTTTGTAACTTAATAATCCTATACCTTTAAACGAGCAATTCTTGTATATATATATATATATATATATATATATATATATATATATATATATATATATATATATATAATCGGAATCTCGGAAACGGCTCCAACGATTTTTATAAAATTTTGTGTTCAAAGTTTCCTTCTTTTGTCATCAATAATATATATCTAATAATAAATAAAATCTATTATTTCGAGCCTTTTTATAGTATTTTTTAAAAATATGAAAATTTTAACTAAACTAATTGCTTAATTTTTTTTTTCATTAAAACCGAGCAAAGCTCAGTCATCCAGGTACTACTCTAATAACGGGGACAAAATAGTAGATGTCCTGCAGCATGGTACATGGATAGATGACCCTATCTATCCACACGGATGTTGTGGAAAAGGAACTCCACAAACGAAAAATTTGTCGTCATCTGCCCTTTTTAGCTGACAACAAAAAAGGAAGAGGTTTTTAATTTGACTCTGTTTTTTGTATTCGTTCCTTTTTCTTATATCTACGAAGTAATTTGAATAGGTCTACGTGTAGCCGCGGACTTTTGTTGGGATATTAGTATGACGTAATAACGTAATTAAAGGTAATTAAGTAGAGATTTTTAGTGCACGGATTAGTTCTAATTGGCGTAACTTATTAAATATACCGTAACACAAACAGTTACATCCTTAACGAAGTCGTTTCTTATTAAGATTTTATAATGAATTGACTAATGAAGTCACGTACACCACCCGTAAATTCTTCTTTGTTTAAGTTAATTCATTGTTCTTAGCTAGTCTGATAGGAGTTCAGCATCGTGACACTAATTAACACAAGCAGTGTCGAGAAATAATTCATTAATTTTTTTTTATTCAAACACTGCTCTACGCGTTATTTTCCCCTTTTTTAGGACCTTAACTTTACGATATCTTTTACGACACGAGACAACAATTTTATTTATACATCATCATTGCGATTCGTATTTCAAACTTATCATATTTTAGGGCGATATTCAGACTTGTGACTAAATAAATTTGAGTCGAGTCCATATTTTAAAATTTAAAGTGATTTCTTATCATGACCGTTTGGGATTTTTTTAGTCAGATAAAGATAAATGATTTTATTTTACTTTCACAAAAAAAGACCAAGTTTGATCTAATGGGCTTTCCATTAGATCAAACTTGCCTATTTGGTTTTAGGCCCTCAAAGTTTGAAAATCAATAAATGAAACAATTTTTTATTGGTCGTGATTAATTATGAAAGTGAGAAAAATTAGCGAATGTTTTAATTATTCGATAATCACATGATCCGATTAAACGACTCACATTAATTTTAAAACTTTGATTAGTTAAGTGGTAGCATATGATTTAAAACAACCATCTGTAAATGCGAATTGAATAGGTTTTTAACAGACTTTTGTTGTCGCGCTATTTCAAACCTTCCCGAATAGGACACGATAGAGACAACTGTAGCTCGGACTCAACCTGATTGCATTTCGAAAGGTGTACCTATAAGCTTCATACGCTCATACCGCCATCTCCAATCTACTGTCGGAGTATTACAAACGGCACGAAACTTTAGCGCTGAACGAAACGTGGAGGAGATAGCTGCGCATGTCGTATCAGTGTGCCAATAGTCGTAGCCGTACGAAAGTAGCAGCAGTAAGTAGTAATCAGCGCGTGCGAACGATACGCACAGCCAATCAGCGATACGCACGCCCGCCTCGCGACCCGCCTACTACACCATGTACCCTATTTTCGACTTATGCGCGATAACGGTCACCGCTAGGCTTTCGTGCTGGGTATACTATTAGACGTACTGCAGTTTACCATCTGCACTTGGTTGACATTCCGAACATTCGCACTAAGTAAGTGCGTATAACCTGAACCTCTAAGGTGCGAACAGGCTTCTCCTGGGTAGACTCGTTCCAAAGTAGACGTCATATTTGCCCTTGGGCCAGATGGAAGTCAACAGTGTGCCCATTTCTAATAAAATAAAATAAAACTCAAAACTGGACTGATTTTAATTTTTTAAGAACTGTGTGCTAAGCAAATAGTAGAATATATGTTAATTGCAAGTATAATCAAAAGGACAAACTTCGCTATCTCCTTTTTTTCCTTTATTTTTAATGTTTGTAAATTTTTAGTTATCCTGGTATTAAAAATTAAAACTTTTGATAAATCCAAATGTGCATGCCTTGAGCGCTCATGTTATATGTCAATTTTTTTAAGTATTTTGAATACACACAAGCTTTCACAAATAACCTTGTTACTATTATTTCTAATTTTCAGATAATTTTATGTCAAACGTTAATAAAAAAGGTAGCATTTACTCAGGTCACTCCATAAAGTCCTAGACTTATAAATAAATATTTATATATAAATCCTACGTACTTTTAGCGCAACAATATATTGTAATGAAAATCTGTGATTATAAAAATAATATCTTACCTTGGTCAAGTATGTATCAAATTTGGATTTTGAAATATTTTGTATTTCTACAGCGATCGATATTTTTCATCACGAGTCGCTATAAACAAACGATACAGCTTTGAGTATCAAAGCGATACAGTAATGCACTCGTGACGGCGGCCGAGACCGCAGTGAGTCAAAATGGATCTTTATTTTGTAAAATATTTTCTTAACAAGGCCGCTGGAAAACCCAAATTTTTTCTGTAATTTCAGGAATTTCTCAGTCGAAAAAATAATTATAACTAAACGAAACAAAATTAAATAGCCATTTACGTTCCATGACTTCCCACATGATAGATGAAGAGATTAAAAAATAGATTGAGTTGAACAATTGATATTTTCAAAAGTTATCGTGTTTACAATGTGCTTTTTAATCATTTATATGTTCAATATGATTGTTAGATGCGATATCATGCGATAAAACGTGGGATCCTTAGCGCTAGTGGAACATACCTACGCGCTTAAGGCATGCAAAATAGTAATTTATGCAATAAAACGAAATAAAAATGACAGTATTAGACATATAGATTGTAAAAAATAGTTGCTTTAGTGCCATTATTCAAGGGAAAAAGAAAGCAATACGTTTGTATGTACTAAACGCCTCCCGGATATCCTCTTTGCGATAAATAATTCTTATTGTGAAAGTAGTGAAGGAAATAAGACTTCATTGGAGAGAAAATAAAATGAAAAACACTGTTGAGTTAGTTTTAAAATAAACAGAAGCTATTTTTCCTCAGAATTTTATTTTTTCTAATCTCTTTAAGTTACAGTAAGACGTTAATAGGTTTCCTAGTTATCTGATGTTCGCAGACTGAAAAGCAAAAAAATACTTAATAATTTTCTTTTTTACATCACGTTATTTTAATTGAAATGTACGAATTAAAATGTACAAAAAATCTTTTAGTCTTCTAAATCCTTACAGATTTATAACCATATACAGTTATTACGAAAAACGTGAGGCCCATGAAATAGATAATAGGAGTAAGAAGTAGAGATGGGGAATACCTGTCGTGGCCGAGGGGCCTGTCTAGATAAATACCACCATCTTATTGATTTTTAAGCCGCCTAGTAGCAGTAATTGCACTGCTGTGTTTAGATCTAGTATAGAGTCATTTATACATGGTAGAGCCATGCTGCAGTTATATTTGTAGTATAGTTGCAGCACGAATGGGTCGGCTCGACCGGGGAAGGACCACGCTCTCACAGAATACCAGCGTCAAATAGTAGCCTAATGCTGTTGTGTTTCATATGGTGAGTGTAGAGAACCGAACACCCTTTTTACTGGAAATGAGGCATTCCATCTTAGTCCTCATGGGTGACAACGCATCTGCATTTTGATTCGTATTCGAAGATAAATGTAGATGTCTATTGGCCACAGCAATAACTTACCATCATGTGGACTGGTGCTCGTTTGTCACCTCATCATATAAAGAAAAGAGTCAGTATAGTCACAGGTTAAGATACCTACAATCTTAGTCTTCAGAAGTGGTAACCCGCCGGTAGCTTTCTTTGTTTTGAAGTTAGTGATTTACAGTAGCCTCTTACCGTCAGGTGGACTGTATGTTCGTTTATCACATCGTTCTTATTAAAAAAAAAAACAATATAATTATTAGTAACTAGTTGAACTATTTATTAATTAAGTATATGTTAAATACGACTTTTTTGCTTAATCTATATAGCGGGTTTGAATAACGGTATGACGCAAGAAATTTTTTTTGTATAGCTATGTATATCTCATTTATTTATCACTATAAAAATTGATAAAAATAAAAAACTCAACATCAAACATATTTTAAATTAACTATTTACGAAAGGAAAATTAAGCAAGTTTACGTTTATAACAACAATAAGAATCAGAATCAGCAGTCATATTTGAAGAAGTATGTCTTAAGTTTAGATTTAATTTTAGTTGTAGTTGATTCATGCTTTAAAGTGAAAAATTAACTAATGAATCGACTTATAAAAATAAATAAAAATTGTTTTTTGTGATGTTTGTATTGAATATTTAGGCGTTAAGTCATTTATCATTAGAAGATATTGTTCAAATATTGAACGTATTGTTTTAAAGTTTTCGACAATTTTCATAATTTTCAATAATTTCCATCTTATACAAAATCGAAAACTGTAGTATTTTTTTCTACATATAACAGAATATTCCATATAAATTGACGATCGCAATATCAATGTTAATACGCCTAACAATTTAGTTAACGTATGTATGTTAACTTTTTGGTGATAATTTCGCCAACTTTATACGCTAGAAAATAATGTTTAAATCCATTTTAAAATCATTTATGACTATAATTTATTCAAATAGAATAGGTAATATAGAGAACGTACATCTCGCACGCTCGGCGCGTGCATCGGTTCAACTTCGACGATCCGATCAATTTCCGGATTAACTGTGCGAAGTATTTCTCCGTGCAACTTATATCCCGCTAGTGAGTCGACGTTTTCCGCTGTAAAAGCTCATTTTATATGCAAGGTAGATTTAAGTAGATACGCAAACTCACGGTAGCGCTACCGTACAATGTTATCAAGTTTAGCAATAAATAATTTAAGAGTTAGTTTTAAATATGTTTATTTATAAAATATAGTTTGGTTAAATATATTAACTATGATATAGATCACTTATGTAATACTTACGTACGTGTAAAGTCCGTATATTTTTTTACTGCTAATTAGCAGTAACAACTGTTAGGAAAACAGGCTCGAATTCTGAGATCTTTATGGTAGGGCTTGAAGACACCTGCCGTCTGCAATAAAAAGTAAGAAAGCCACTATAGTTACAGGTTATTGAGAGGCTTTGTTTCATAGTTTTCAGAAGGGACAACTTATTTGTGGTGTTCATTGGTTGAAATTTGCTACAGGATCCAAAGACTGCTGTAGACACTTAACATCAAGTGCATCAATATTTCATTATGTTGCCGTATTATTATGAAGTAACCGTTACCCTGTACTGGGCTGGCACCAGCAAATTTTAACGCTATGTACCACGACCTGAAAAGTATAGGAATAAATGCATGTTCGAAAACACGAGCATTTTAAGCTTTCCCGACGTAGGAATATTAATACTGTTAAATTGTGAATTCCCTTTAAATATTAGTAATGTTAATCGTATTGCTGGTATTTTAATTAAATAAAAAGGGCATATAAGCGACAAATTCCCGTTATGCTTCTTCAACTCTAATTCAAATCGGAGGAGGTGCGTCCCAACTGTAAGACTTATCTCTTTATTTACTATCGTAAAAAGAAAAAATATAATCAAAAGATATTTGTGAAAAGGAAAAAGTTCTAATCTTCTAAATATCCGCAATAGCGCCACCTACCTGGTCCAGTTGCGAATTTAAACAATTCAAGGACCCACTCAAAGAACAAAAAATTTCGAGTTTTTGCGAGAATAACAGACATCAATTGATTTTTATATAGAGAAGACATCGATCATGCTGCCTTCGTAACAAACAAGGAAAAACTTTGACGAGCTACGAAAGTGAGCACTCACCAGAAACTGTTGTCTGCCAACAAAAATTACTAGCGAATGAAAAGGGAGCAATGACTTGATATCGCGCCGTACGTACTCTCTTATAAATGGATATGTTTGCACAAAAAGAACCAAGCCACTACAAAAAGCTTTATTTTTTGGATATTGACTTTCTATGCTTAAATCGGTACAGGTACGAGTGTAATGTGTTAGAGCCTTGGGGTTGAATTGGTATATTAAAACAATATAACCTCCCTCTCTCTCTCCTCCCTCTGACAGTATGCCCATTCGTAATGTACTTATAATTAAAAATAACTTCTATCCAATGTTGTATCCGTGTTAAGTTTTGTAATTATTAGTGGTATAGGCGCGCTGCAGCTATATTTTGATTGTAACACGAAGAATGGGGAAGGACCACACTCTTACAGATTATCAGCGTAAAATAGCAGCTTAATACTGCTGTATTTTGTATGGTGATTGTAGAGACCCGGAGATCCTTTTTTACTGGAAACGAGGCATTCCATCGTAGTCCTCACGGGTGACAACACATCTGCATTTTGATTCGTAATCGAGGATAGATGTAGATGTCTATGGGCCGCAGTAACTACTTACCATCAAGTGGACTGTCACCCTTATTCTATAAAAAATACATAAATATTATTAAAATAATTTATTTGTAAAGATATTCCTCAATAACTCGTTTGTTCTTATTACGTTAGTAACCTTATAAGAACAAAAGAGGTACTTGATGTTGAAGCATTCTCTGTTAGCCAAACTTTAATTGTAATCCTAAAACAAATTGTGTAGAATTAAGTTATTTCTAAAACACTTATCAAGTTATAAAATTGTATTTATTTTTCCCGTTATCATCACAAATACATTACTGCTAAACGCATCTTTACAAATTATGGTATTTTATTATGATTTGATGATGTATTCGATAAAAAAGCTAGTGAGTTAAAGAAAAGTGGTTTATTTAAGATAATTGGAAACAATTGTACCGAATATGCTACGGTGTCGTATAATTGGCCAACACAGTGGCGAATGTAGTGGCGAAGATATTGGCCGAGAGTTTGTGACGGCATTGGAACGTCGTTCAGTTTGCTTCGGTTCAGGCCAAAGTGAGGACGAATTTATTTTATTTTAGACAACGGCTCTGTGGCGCAGTGGCTTAGCAATGAGTGTCTGCGCCGGGGGCTGCGGGTTCGAATCCCGCACGGAACAAGTATTTGTATGTCCTACAAATAATTGTCCGGGTCTGCATGTGTGTCCTTGTGCAATTTATGTTTTTAAGCTGCCTCCGCGATACAGGAGAAAATCGTAGTGTGGGGGTAACGTCTTTATAAAATAACTAGCTTGTCAGGCAGACGTTGTTCTGCCCTTTTCGACGACCCTTCGTCATGTCTTATTAAAAATCTAAATTCGCAAAAAAAATTGTGGGTCACTCATGGGCAAAAAAACTATTCTATCTCTCAAGTTGGACCAAAATGCACACGGTGTGCAAATTTGATTAAAATCGGTTAAGTAGTTTAGGAGTCCATCGCGGACATTCATTTTTTATATGCTTCATAAATTGGAATAAATACCATTAATTAGAACTTAAAGGAGTTATAATCGATTAGTCTATGTTTTAAAATTGGGTTTTAATTTTAAAGTTTAGCAAAACATGTACTTGCTTTTCTATCAGACATTTAATGTATATAAAAGCACCTTATAATTTATTTGGTAATATAATTATTTTTTGAGAAAGACAAAAACATTAGGAATAAATATAATTAACACTGAGTTAATAATAAATTCTACTATCTACTCTAGGTACTAATTATAACTTAGAACATAAATGAAAAACTCATGACAAGGAAAGTGGCTCAGGACCATGCTGTGCGGCAGTCTGTGGAGGAGGATATTCAGTAGTGGACTTGTGAAGAGCTGTAATGATGATGATGATTCGAAAATTTGCACGATGAAACTATAAGAAATCAACGTTTTTTATAGGATGGGGTGACAAACGAGCACACAGTTCACCTGATGGTAAGTGGTTACTGTGACCCACAGACATCTACATCTATCCTCGATTACGAGTGAGAGCGTGCTCCTTCCCCGGTCGAGCCGACCCATTCGTGCTACAACTATACTTCTCATATAACTGCATGGTTATACCACGTATAAACTACGTGCTTCATTTTTTTCGTTTTAAAATTGTTCTCTTAATAATCTGATTGTAAATAAATGTTCATTATTTTTTTTGATAAATAGCTTATCGATTAAAACAAATGTTTAAAAATAATTAAATCGCGTTAATTAAAGTAGTAGGAATGTTTAAAGTTGAAATTGGCACTAAAAGGCTAGGAATTGGGGCAACCACCCTACAAAGTGTGAATATAAAATTTAAATCAGGTGCGTGTAATCACTCTGGGAGCTTGTAGCCAACTAAACGCGCGCCCAACGTGTGGACGCGGCGGCCAAACTCTGCCAACAATTCTTTGATCTTTTTTAAAAAACCACACCATACGGATCTCGCGCCAGCTTGTGGACCATCGTTCCAATACATACCAATGAAGCCCAAACACCCGCTCTACCGTTGGCCAACGCTATTGGCCACTACAGTCGCCACTGTGTTGGCCAACGTGTAGAGGCGCCGTATGATTGTACTAATTGACGGAGTAGCGTCGCACAAACTGTTGGATAATTAAAATAAATCCAAACTTTAGGAAGCAATACCTCGTGGCATAGCAATGTTAACTGTCAACACTAAGGATATTGTGAGTCAATCAAATTGGAAATCAAGCAAAGTAAAAAATCAAAGAAATATAATGTGTTCGTAACAAAACCGAGGCGTTGACTTTTGACAACTAGACGAGGGGTGCAATGTTTTATTTTTTTAAATCACTAAATATTGATTGGACTTCATTCAGTCCACGTTATGACGATATTAGCTGAAGTAAAACTAAAGTTAAAGAATATCAAACTTATGGTATAACAGTTCTACATATAATGCATAAATTGTAAGAATTTCCTCGAGTTTATTTTATCTTTTGGATAGACTGGAAAGCTGAGTGAGTAAAGACGAATGTAAACTTGGTCGCTGCACTATTAATAAATTTTGGATAATCTTGCGTTAGATGAATTCGCTCTTTCGTTTTATGTGTTACGGAATAGGCTTTATATATATAAGTAAACTAATTGGTTTGATGCTCCAAGTTACGTCTTCGGGGAGCTCGTGTTTAGTTACTAATACTTATAGGTGGATATTTATAGTAATGAATAGCCAGTAAAGTATTAAATCTAACAGAATTGCAACTTAAGTTATCTACGAGTATCTCTAGCTATCTCTTCAACTTAGCTATCATGAACTCTACTCCGCCCACGTCTTCTGCATAATAGTTCATTGAATCTAATAATTTCAATATGTAAAGAAAATATTTATTACTACTGATTCCATATATACTGACATCTGTTGCCTACATTACTTCTAATTGAAAACCAGCCTTTGCACCATTATGCCGTGTTGGAGATGTATTTTGGCATAACATTTTTTTTTCGTTAGTTTCGCGCTCTACGTTTATTTCTTTTTTCCCGGGTTATTATTTGAATGTACAAGCAGTGTGATTATAACCTGCGTTCATGTTTTGTTTTAAATGTATATCTTACTGGCAACGCATATAATTTATTAATTGTATAGAATACCCAGTCGTTCCATGTAATGCTGGGTTTGCTCAGGTAATGTACAAATATATGTTATTCATCGTTTATCATGACATATCTTTCTAGGTATTGTATGTAATACCTAGGTGATGTATATAATTCCATGAGGAGATCTGGTAAATTATAAAATGTGAACAAATGTAACATATTTTCTTTTATGAAAATCAACTTTACCCACCCCAAACCAAAAATTTGCTTAATTTTGGTAAGAGTTAGGACTAAAGTTCGCTGCAGCGCTAAAATAATAGTTACGTCGTCTAACCATACTATTAAAACATGCAGCGCTAGTTTGTAGTAGGGATTAGTTTACTCGCGGCCAAAACGTCAGAAGCCCCAGGAATTTCATGGTGCTTACGCGTATTGTTCAACGTAGTGTGTAGTAACAAGTCGCTCCCATAGATTTTACATTTTGCCCTATTCTCGTGAGCATTGTAACAACGCGAAAAACTTTAAATCAAAGAGTTTTAAGCGTTTTAATGTCTACTTACCGATGAAATATTAAACCATCACTTTTTTTGATGTTCTTAAATGCTTACTGCAGTCTTTAAGAACACAACCAGGCATTTTAAAGTTGTTATTTGTGCGAAGCGAACACGACTCGTCTGTGCGGGCGTTGGACACTTACTAAACAGTTGCGGTACAGTGTACTGCAAAGCGTGGCGCAAAACCATGCAGGGCGTTGTCTTCTCTATACGTAGTATTAATACCTCAATGCAAATATGACGTAAAATTTGTAATCAAAATAATACTAAACAATATTAAACACGACAACCTAATTAGGTTAAGTTAGGTTTAGACATGTCTTGAGTATCTTAAAACAAACCGTGAAGTCCGCTCCCGCTATTTCGTTACCTATTATTCAATACTTAGCCGTTTAAACACTCGGTGTTATATAGAATGCCTATATAAAGTATGAAATAAATAATATTGTATACGTTGCCTGAATTTTTTAGGTATTCTATAAAATACCTAGAAATTATATAAAATACCGGATTATGTAAATTGTCGATAACATATATACCAAATAAATGGTTCCTTCTTTCTTTATTTCATAAGGAAGTTATGAAGTTTATAAAGTATTCTTAATCGTCCAATAAGTGGTGCAATTAAACTGCGGGATAATTTTGAAAGTACATGACATTTAAAGTTCCATTAATTAGAGCAATTAATCGATGGATTACAAAGTTACTAAACCGAGTTCTGAAAACGACGAAGTAACTTTACTTAACGCGTTGTATGTTTTATGGATGGATGTTCATTGATTTCTCTGATTTTATTGATTCTTCTATTATCAAATTCAGTTCTTTATATTTGTATTAACTATACAAATATAAATACAAAATATACATATATAAACACTCACGCCTGTTACCCAGAGGGGTAGGCAGAAACTATAGACTTCTATTTGGTACGATACTGACACACCTCTCTCGCTTAATCCACATTCATATACTTAAGCATACATGCTCGTCGGTTAAGGGTACTCCTAATTTGGCCCATTTGCAATATATCGCTAATTTGGTCGATAAATTTTCGCCTATGACGTTCCTTTCCGACTCTTCCATTCATTTCTGCATCATAAATTTACTTTGTCACTATTTCCTAATTTATTCTTTCTACATGACCAAACCACCGAAGCATTCCTTTCTTAATCCTGGTCACAGCATCATCTTGCAAACCACATTCTTCTAAATAAATTTTATTTAACTTACAAAAAATATCTCTAGACGTTAAATTTAGACGATATTCTAGTCGTTGTCTTAAGTTTGTGATATTCCTTAGTCAACACAAAAGAGTAAAATAATTAAACTTAGTTCAAACTCGATATAGTCTCTAAATACTGGTCTAAGTATTAAAGTGCAGTCTAAAATAATGCAATTTGCCGTTGCAGTAGTTATTTTGGAGATGTAATTTATACATATTATGAGTACAATCAACAAACCTGACCCAAACGTAGAATATACGTATATATATATATATATATATATATATATTAGCTACAGTAGCCTAATGGCAGGGCGCTGACCGCAAGCTCAAAAAGGTCGTGGGTTCGAATCCGCCATTCGACTACTGTCGTGAAGCACTCGTAACACAAGCAATTTAAGCTTACCACGAGTGGTTAAGGGGAATATTAGTAATGTTTATAGCATTGTTAATATTCTTTTTTTTAAATATATAAATATATATATATATATATGTATATATATATATATATATATATATAAAATAAACTTGGTAGGCTGCTGAGTGATGGCAGCTTGAGAGAACCTGCATTGCCTCATCTATCTTTAAAGGTCCATTCTCATTTAATCCAATGGATATAATAAAAGGCCACTATGAGATTTCCCAGAAAAATATCAATTACTTCGATAGATGATGATATCAACTGGTGGAGATATTTCTCATGCTCTCATCAGGAGCATGCACATTTTTTATACTTTCATAAACAAAGTGTACAGTCCTGAAAAGAGTATAATATCTAACGTGTTTTCTTCTAACAATTCAACCTCGTTTTTTTTCATAACTTAAATTAATAATTTATCATTGTATTGTATTGATTGGATGTTATTCATTCTCCAAATTAATCCAAAACTAAGTTACATGACTTAATCTGTGAATGTTACGTGTACACTTGTTATTGATATGCATATCAGAGAGAATTTTTTTTTGTGATAATGTCATAATGTGATTTGGAACTGTACTTTTTATTTGAATAAATAAATCTATATAGTCCAATTTAAAAATAAAAAGCTATTGATAAAATTTCTAAGTATAATATCCACTAATTGGTTTGATGCTCCAAGTTACGTCTTCGAGGAGCTCGTGTTTAGTTACTAATACTTATAGGTGGATATTTATAGTAATGAATAGCCAGTAAAGTATTAAATCTAACAGAATTGCAACTTAAGTTATCTACGAGTATCTCTAGCTATCTCTTCAACTTAGCTATCATGAACTCTACTCCGCCTACGTCTTCTGCATAATAGTTCATTGAATCTAATAATTTCAGTATGTAAAGAAAATATTTATTACTACTGATTTTGAAATCGTTTCGAGATTATTCATTTATAAACCCTATTTTGCTATTCATTAGAAATGTCATTTATTGTATTAACGATACATGAAATTAATTTATTTCACGTCCAAATAACTTCATAAAGTGAAATAAATGAAGTCAAATCAATATTTAGTAATTAAAAAAAAACATATTGTCCCGTTCGTCTAGTTGTCAAAAGTCAACGTCTCAGTTTTGTTATGAAACACGATATATTTTTTGATTTCATACTTTGCTTGATTTCCAAATTAATTGACTCACAATAACCCTAGTGATGCCACGAGGTATTGCTTCCTAAAGTTTGGATTTATTTTAAATATCCAACAGCTTGTTTGAGGTTACTTCGTCAATTAATACAAACTTATACATATAAAGCCTATTCCGTTAAATCCAATTATCTTAAATCAACGATTTTTCTCATACTCATAATGCAGTTTTATCAAATTCATCATCAAATCGTAATAAAATACGTGAAAAACAATATTTGTTTTCGGTTATAACGTAAATAATAAGTAAGTTATTCCTTGTATATAAATGTCAGTCATTGTATGAATTTATTACAAAATTTTTACTTGACAAATGCTTCAGCCGAATCTATGCCGTCATCATTAGTATAAGTTTTAAAAATTATTAAAAATTAACTGCTTTTTAGAAAACAATAATAATTAAAATATGAATTTATAGCAAAAATATATAAAAGACACCTTTAAAAAGTACCGAATGAGTGTAGTTTGTTTTATTAGATTTAAAACTTGTTATTTATAACTGGATAAGAACAAGTAAGTGAATTTAAATTGAAACTTACTAACTGAACTAAACTGTTACCGGCGCGGATGCACACCAACTTTTATTAGGCTTCATTACCAATTTGAAGCATGGCTTTGCAGGCAAGGCTAGCATTGCCAATTTGAAGTCGTTAGAGAATACACTACCCACTATTGTCCCGTGAGTTTCGTGAGATTCGACGGAGGGGAATGAAATGGGAGATGGGCCGCAGCATCTGTGTGATAACACAGGGAATTTAACATTTTTATACCACAGAGGTGACAAAGAACATACGGCTGATCATTCCTGATTGTAATGGCTACTGCAGTCCGTAGACACATGTAGCCAACTTTAAACAAGGGCTACACATGCGCTGTCACGTCTGAGGACTAAGATAGAACACCTCACAGACTCAGTCATTAAAATTTCCCTTTACACCTTAAGTTAGGAACACAGCAGTACTATATGGCAGAAAAAATTGTAAATAATGAAATGGTTACCATCATTTCAGCAACAACAGCTACACATTATTACAAATCTTATCTGAACACAAATACTTCTCTAAAGAAATGCCACAAAACATTGTTCTAACCCTGCACTTATCAATTTCCTGCAAAACTTATTTTGTCGTCGACTGCGAAAGGGCTTTAACACGTAAACATATTTCTTTCTTCTAAAACAAAAAATAATTATTTGACTATTTAGCACCCAGACAACAATAGAAATTTATTGATTCTTTAACGCCGCCTTTTGCTTTGTTATGATATTTTTTATAACTAAACATAAATTAGACAGTGTTTCAATTAGCATTTTAAAAGCTTATATTCCAATACAGATATTGGAACGATATTTCCAATTAAAGTACCTACCGCACTATTCGTTTAAAGACGAGTGTTTAAATTTGTATTCCGCCATTTGAATATGCAAAAGTTTTAAGGAATTTTAGTTCCCCCTTTATTTTAGTATTCAGTTTAAAAACAAATGTCTCTTGAACAATTTGCACAATCATTTTCTTTATGATATTAATTAAGTTTGTTTAATAATTCTGAGGGATAACTAAACATACATTAGTGAATGTTTCAATTAGCATTTTAGAAGCTTATTTCCCAATACAGATTTGAACAATATTTACAATGAAAGTACCTACCGCACTTTTCGTTTAAAAGCGAGTTTTTCAATTTATGCTTCGCCATTCGAATGTGCAAAAGTTTTAACGTATTTTAGTTTGCCTTTATTTAGTACTCAGTCTAAAAACAAATGCCTCTTGAAATTTGCACTAACATTTTCTATATGTCATTAATTAAGTTCGCTTAGTGGTTGTGAGGGATAACTAAACATACTACATTAAATAATATTTCAAGTAGCATATCAGAAGTTTATTTCCCAATACAAATTTGAACAATATTTACAATTGAAGTACCTAACGCACTTTTCGTTTAAAAACGAGTTTTTCAATTTATGTTTGGCCATTCAAATGCGCAAAAGTTTTATCGAATTTTAGTTTTTCCTTTATTTTAATATTCAGTTAAATAACAAATGCCCCTTGAACTATTTGCACAAACATTTCCATATGACATTAATAAGTTTGTTCTATGATTCTGAGGGATAAATAACATACGTTAAGGACTGTTTCGAGTAGCATTTCAGAAACTTATTTCCCAATACAGATTTGAACAATATTTTCAATTAAAGTACCCACCGCACTTTTCTTTTAAAAACGAGTTTTGTCAATTTATGTTTCGACATTCGAATATGCAAATATTTTAACGTATTTTAGTTTCCCTTTATTTAGTACTCAGTCTAAAAACAAATGCCTCTTGAAATTTGCACTAACATTTTCTATATGTCATTAATTAAGTTCGCTTAGTGGTTGTGAGGGATAACTAAACATACTACATTAAATAACTTTATTTCCCAATACAAATTTGAACAATATTTACAATTAAAGCACCTAACGCACTTTTCGTTTAAAAACTAGTTTTTCAATTTATGTTTGGCCATTCAAATGTGCAAAAGTTTTATCGAATTTTAGTTTTTCCTTTATTTTAATATTCAGTTAAATAACAAATGCCCCTTGAACTATTTGCACAAACATTTTCCATATGACGTTAATTAAGTTTGTTTAATGATTCTGAGGGATAAATAACATACGTCAAGGAATGTTTCGAGTAGCATTTCAGAAGCTTATTTCCCAATATGGATTTGAACAATATTTACAATTAAAGTACCTACCGCACTATTCGTTTAAAATCGAGTTTTTCAATTAATGTTTCGCCATTCGAATCCGTAAATGTTTTAATGAATTTTGGTTTTTCTTTTATTTTAGTATTTAGTTTGAAAACAAATGCCTCTTGACCGATATGTAAAAACGTTTTCTGTATGATATTAATTAAGTTTATTTAATGATTCTTAGAGATAACTATTGGATATATTGTCGTTACATGGAAAGGCCCTAAAACATATTATAAATAAGAAGAAGTCTTACACTTTTCTTAAAAAGTAAGTTTCAGTCGCGGATTACAACAATTAGTGAACAGAATCATTCATCTGCGTCAATATTCTCTGACCATTATAGTTTTGGTCTAATCCAGATAATGATAAATACTGATAACGCATTCTCTAGGCTACAACCAAGAGTTCTAACACCTGTTGGCTACACATCAGGCTATCTTAGTGAAATTATTACAACGGAAAACAACGTTGTGGTGATATTCAAGTGTAAGGGATACATAATGCATACATCAGGTACACCTCTAGCATACAATCTACAATTATAACACATTTAAAACTAGAATCCCAAATTCCCAAAAAACTAAAATGTAGCAATGTTATTTTCGACATTCATGCTGGCGAAAGACGACCGCCCAACTACAAACGTTCTTCCAAACCCGAACAAATTCGTTAGAACCGTAAAACGTGCCCTTCGTGTAGACAACGCAAATTTTAAAATATTTTTTTATTTATTAAGAAACCAACAGCGTTCTATATAGTTTACATTAAACAATAGTATTTTTATAATAAGGCCATACTACGGTCGTAATAATTAGTAGCCAGAAGGTATAACCTCGTATTTACACTTAAAACATTAAATTGAATTGTTGCACCTATTCCCTCAGGCAGCACGCACATTCGAATGTTTCATAAAAAAAATCATGAAAATATGTACATATACAATAATGAAATCATTAACATCACACACTGTTCAACGGCAACAAACAAATACACACGAATACACACATGTTATTTTTTTTAACAAACAAATACACGAAGATCCACTAGTTATTTATTATACACTAGATTAGCAGTATAATATTATTATTTTACTTTACTTTAAGTTATCAATTATGTTATTTAATTTTATTTTGGGTTTTAGGTCTAAGACTTTCAATAGCTAAGCGCCTAAAAGCGTTCTTACTGTGCTTAAAAATATCAATTTCTCCAATATTAACTGAATTTTCAATCACGTTCGATAACGGTGGATATTACTTATAGGTCAGTTTGTGGAAAGTTGGCGAATTTATGATCATTCTCTTATTTGTTATGCCACCGCCGATCAAGGAGTTATGGTGATTTCTTAAATTTACACGAACACATTGAATAATGACATAAGTTTTGAGTTGGAGAGGTCGTAGGAGAATCGGAGATTTGTGTAGAACCGGCAAGAAACATGTTCTATATTTGTAGCAGCACTCAGATATAAATTTAAGTAAAAAAACGCCCATTATGCGGCATTGGGAAATAGTTGCTAAAAGTCGACGTCATCAATCACTTTTGACGCGTAAGTGCGTCAACCGACCCCTTTACCGCATGCATAAGTTTCCATCGATTTTTTTTATTACACCTGGAAAATATAACAAGCGACATGTATTTTAATGACATGCCCGACAACTTGAAAAAAAATATATCGATGTGTAAACAATTTTATATAATTATTTTCTGGAGTTTTGACGGGAATCCGACAACCGGCGGATTGAATCGGGTTTTGATACGTAATAATAGTGGGATTTTGTGTACTAAATGTTTTTTATGTTTTATGTTCTAAACTTTTAGTGGAAATGATTGAGCAAGTGCTCGCACAGCGATGGGGATATCTGAACTTCAAAATAATGTGTGTGTAGGTGCCTTCGAATACTATCGTCAGTCGATGACGTTGTGTAATGGATAATTTCTTATTACTATAATATATATTGCTCGTATGTACGACTAGTGCAGTGGCTACCTGTTTAGCTACGGCACTGTGGGTCGCGGATACGAATCCCGTACAGACGAAGTATTTGTATTGGTTTTGAATGATTGTTCCTGTAAAACGCCTTCACCGTAGTGGAGTGATTGTGATGAGTTATTGTTTTAAAAACTAAATCTAATCAAAAGGCTTCACGCTACGTCGTTATCTTCATCACATTATCGATACAGCCCATCACAAACAACTTTCTTCACGTAGTAGAGCCACGCTGCAGCTTTTATGGTTGTAGACAGAATGGGTCGCTCGACCGGGGAAGGACCACGCTCTCACAGAACACTAGCGTAAAATAGTAGCTTGATGCTGCTGTGTTTCGTATGGTAACTGTAGAGATCCGGAGACCCTTTGTACTGCAAACGAGCCATTCCATCTTAGTCCTCACGGGTGACAACGCATCATCATTTTGATTCGTGATCGAGGATAGATGTAGATGTCTATGGGCCACAGCAACCACTTACCATCAGGTGGACTGTGTGCTCGTTTGTCACCCTATCCTATAAAAAAAACAAATGTCAAACACAAGCATCCCTATAGGCTAACACAAAGCAGGGTCCTGGGCCATCTGCATCTATCGACTACCTACGTATTTAATAAGGTCGTCACCCCACCCACGTTACGTGTATACCCCTAATTACGTTCTGAGTTTTTTGAAACTAAAGCATCTGAGCTATTTTGACGATCAAGCTAAGTCCCCTTTTATTTAATAATTAATGACATTCAGTCCGGAAAACCTGCAGCAAATTAAAAAAAAGAAAAAAAAGTTATTACACGGTATGTTAACCTACAACTTCGAAATACAAAAACTAAATCTGAAATATGAGCATAACAATACAGAGTTAACTAAAAACCAGATATCCTTCTTACGGGTAACGAGGTGTCCTATCTGAATCCTTAGGTGTGACAATGCATCCATGCATGAAAGGCAAATGCTTAATATTATTTCGTGCTATTATTTACGACGCTAATAAAATTTCACATGACATCAAAATTTCACAGTACACGATAAAACTGAGTTCGATTCCTGCCGGCACCAAGGATGTTGTTAAATGCAATTTTAAGTACTGATTCACCACGTGATCGGCGGTGAAAGGAAAACATCGTGAGGAACCCGCATTTTTGATGATGAAAAGAGTGTTCTTAAGAAGTGAACTCCTTTTCGTGGTTCCTCGCACCTTGTAACTCAGTTAACGATGATGCATAAACATTCCTGAGAAGTAAAATGGACACTTGAAATCAAGGTCACCCTGATCTTAATGGACAAATAAGAACGCGATGCCTTTCTCCAAAATAATTAACTATTAGTGACTGCTAATGGGTTGGTCAAATTAATGACAAGCACGGAGAAAGGTTTTTAAGTGATAGGCTCGAACCGGCAAGCTCAGGGTTCCGACCTTTGGATGGAGTCAATCTGGTAACGAACTCATGCGCACATGCAGGAATTCGATAAAAGTATAGTTCTTTTCTTGAAATAATATACATATTTGCTGAGGCCGTACTTTACTGCCACAGGGCGGTCTTTGAGGAGCCCTATGTTCAGCAGTGGACTTGTTATACGCATTGGTGATGAGTACGAGTGAATTTGCGCTACCGCATTTTAAAACACAATGATGAGGATATATAAAGTTTCATAACAAAACTATAATGAAAATGTATATATCCATGTAGGGTTCAAAAAAGTTACGACACAAAAAAAAAAAACAAAAAATAAAACAAAACTACTAATCCGCCCGAAGCTTCTTTGCCCACCCCCCCGCGCCCCTAAAAAAAAAAAACCCAAAGTACGAGAGCCGAGAAACATCGAGCGCGCGGGACCAAACCCCCTCACCGATAGCGGGTTATCGCTTTCAATATGTAATAGTAAATGAATAAGTTTTCATTAATGAAATAACGGAATAGTAGCACCATAAAGGACAGTCATATATAACGTGGTAGAGGCATGCTGCAGCTATATTATGATTGCAGCGCTAACAGGGCGGTTCGATCAGGAAAGGACCACAATCTTACAGAATATCAGCGTAAACTTTCGTTGGTTAAGTGTTTCGTACCGTTAGTGTAGAAAACCAGATACTCTTTTTACGGGTAACGAGGTATGCTGAGTTCTTAGGTGTTCAATGCATCTGCATTTTTATTCATAATCGAGCATAGATGTATATATTTGTATAAGCTACAGCATCTACTTACTATTCTGTGAACTATGTGCTCGTTTGTTACCTTTATTTTAAAAATATATGCGATTTCTCTATATAATTAGAGTTACAAAACACCACAAATTCCATTAATGGTAAGGGGATGCTGTGGCCCACGGACATCTATATTTATCCTCGATTAAGAATCAAAATGCAGATGCGTTATCATCCCTGAGGACTACGATTGTATCCCTCGTTTCCAGTAAAAATAGTGTACGGCAGTCTACACAAGCTAAACACAGCATTAAATTTTACGCTGGTATTGGTATAGCGTGGTATCACGTAACAACGATGTCGGCAGTTATATAATATTTTATCACCATGAAATCAATTGCTGTCCTTTTGTCACGCTAAAACTTGAAAACGGCTCGAAATATTTTGACGAAATTTTTTGTGTGCGTTTGAATGGGTCCCTAGATGGCTTTCATGACCCGGTAGATAGCGCTGTGGACGAGATCTAGAAATCACCCGTGCGAAGCCGGCGTGGACCGCTAGTATGAAATAGAAATCAAATCCATATTGCGTAGTGAATAGTAGAATTTTCCTGCAAAATGTTCCATAATACAACAATTAACTAGACGAAAACACGTTGACTGAAAGATTAGCATCACTGCTGTCCGTAATCCGGCTAAAAAACTGATTCTTATCTAATTAACAATGACGCAGGGGTGCCCCATAAAGAGTTGTTTGCATCCAACTGACCGTGTTATAGTCCTGAGAAGCTGCGTTTTGATGGAGAAGCCTTTCATTCATGTAGGCCTGGTAGCTAAATATAGGATATAACGTTTCTTGCCTCCGAAAGTAAACTTTTGTTTTTTTAATTTGCATTACGCGGGCCTAGAATTCAAGAAATTTTATGCGGTTCACAACATAGACACAATTATACAAAATTTTATTTATCTAAACGTACGTAAGTTATACTTTTAATTGTAAATGCAAATGAATGTTAAACACACGAGTACTGCGTAGTAAAGACTATTTACCATCGATCCCTTTGTGTGTCTGTAATGTCTCATCTTATAATATAAAAATCTCGTATCACAGTGTTTGTGGTCACACTCCTCCGGGACTGCTCTACAGATTTTTATGAAAAATTTTATGTAAATTTGGTAGATATGAGAATGGGTCGTAAAATAGGTGGCGTGGTGGTAAAATAGGACCCAATAGGTGGCGCTGTTGTCGAAATCCAGAAATCACTTGTACAGAGCCGGGACGGGCCGCTAGTAACTAAATAAAAAAAAACTTTAAAGGTACATTTTACTGTTATTAAAAAAAAAAACGAAAATTTACCGGCACTTATGTACCACTCCACATTTCCACTACGAATATTGCATTTCTCTAAAATTACGATCGTTTTGTGTATCGAGACGAAATTGAGGGATTCGTAATCTATATCTGTATCTATCTATTCTATATCTATATTTCTATAAACATAATAAATCTATAGGAAAGTCGTGTCTGTAATTCTAATATATTCTTGAAAAACAAGTCCAGGGGACTAAATAAAGTATACTGAAGCCAAATTAGTATTTTTAGAATTTTTTTCTGTCTATTTGTCCATGTACTCACGATTCACGCAAAAACTACTGGACTGATTTCCATGAAGTTTTGTATTTAGGTAGTTATTAATCCGGGGCTACTTAAAGACACTTTTTTAATACGATTACGAAACTTCAAAAAAGAGGGATAAGTATGTTCCTTCCTTATGGCGTTAATTTTTTATTAATGACTCTGCCAGTTATAAACGCGATGACGGGTGTTTTTTTAAATGAATACCATATTTATAAATAAAGTTTAAAATTAATTTTAACCTTTGTGTAATAATTTGAAACTAGGTGAACGCGAACTACGTTTTAGTTTTCCAAACAGCTCCATCTATCATCAAATTGAATAAGTAGCATATTTTTCCTTCCGTTTCTTATAAATTAAATAATTTATAAAAACACTTCAAAATTTAACTGTTGTGTAATAATTTGAAACTACGCCGACGTAGATCGTTTTAGTTTTTAAAACAATGCCATCTATGATCATTTGACAGTTACTAATAAATTAAATCCATTTGGAGAGTTATAAATTAAAGAATAGCTTACATTTACATTTATGTTTGAATAAATAGATTTATAAAATTATTTGTTCTAACATTTTTTTTTGTTTTTTTTTTTTTTGGTAATTTTATTTTAAAAGTGTAATAATCCGAAAGATATATCAAAAATATGAAAATTGATAAGGTTTTTAGGTTGATTTATTTGTAAACTGGTCTAACTTTGATTTTTTCCATTACTTTCATTATTCTTATAGTTTGATCAAAGATTTATAAAGATTTGATAAAGATTTATATACTATGTCGTGGGTCAGATCGTAGAACAGATTATATCATAAAGTACGCTATTATTTAATGAAATGGTGTGTTTTCATGATATTTATCACTGTTTGTGGACCACGTCATGCTATAGCTCGACCAAATCAATGAAAGGAGATCATTTGAAGATATCAACAACTAAACACAACATTGCTATTTCATGATATGATCTTTTGGTCAAATTAATTTTCACCGCTAGCAGAGCGGATAGCGTATTTTTAACAGAAACTAAATTTTTAACGGAATCAACGTCACTTTTATGCCTTATTTATATAATTAATAACTTCATGTTCGCGGTATTGGGATTCGTATCTGGGGTTTCGTACGTACTTTCGTACCCCAACATTATATCGCTGATATTACTAGATAGTATTGCTTTAGCTTTCATTATTTCATATTATATTAGCACATCTGTAAATATTTTTAAACAATATAAGATAATATTGAAAAACAAAAAAAGAAGCGGGTTGTTTTTGATAAATATTTGAATTTATTTAAAAAGTGCATTTTATAAATTTTTATAATTATTTGCAAAAGAAACTCATAGAATTAGACGAAATTCTTATTTTATAACAGAGGTATTCTTGTTTTGTTGGCGAATAGTAGTAGATTTAGTTTTTTTCTTCATTCATATACTATATTCTATTTATGTATTAAAGATGGCCTGAGTGTCGTCTCATCCATCAACGCATATTCTAAACCGCTTGACGTTTAAAACTGAAATTTGAACAGTAGCTACGTTTATGACGTAGACATTTACTGTGACTCCACCTATTAAATATTATATAAAACAGTAAAGTTTTCTACGGTACGTGATGGTAATATGGTCACTTAAGTTTTCACGGCCTATAATACCAAAGCAAGAACACAAATTCGTATACTATAACTAAAATATTAAGAAAAAATAGCAAACAAACTTTGGCAATAATTAGGAACACTTCGAAAAATCTACTTTAAAAAACTAACTGCACTACACCATACTAAAATCTAAAATATTTACTAAAATATCAACTATCAAAATGGCGTCGATAAAGCATCGCCCTTTTCACCCTTTATTATTTGATTGACCGATGAAGAGCTATCTTAGCACAAAGCCTTCAAACAAGGTTGTAGTTTTGTTTTAAAGTTATATTTTAAATATTTCTGTTTTTTAAAGTAAGACTGAATACTTTAATTTTTTTATATTCTTACTGTTTTCAACGTACTCATCAAACCCTTTATGCCCAATTATGGTTATGGCAACCAGTTTTAACAGAGACTAGCCATGTATGTAGAACATCGAGATATTATGCACAAACCTTTCGGTAAAGAGTACATACAAGTGTTCTATAATAGGCACATAAGTACAAAGGGAGCGCATTATACTTAAATAACGCAGGATGGGATTATGTATCACGAGTGTGTGGGGGAACATAGGTGCACTTTCTGATCCCTCCTGTATTGTAATCCGACACAAAGAGATTCGACGCAGAACCAACGGCTTAAATGCTTTCTGAGGCACTAAACATTACTAAAATCACAGCTCCGGTTTGCTACTGATAACTTCTCGATAGAAAATCCAAACGATTTTGGGCCTAATCACACTTTTTTATTTAAAGGTCAAAAGACTTTCTTCGGTTGATTTAGTTTTATTTCTCGTTCCTTTGCAGGTAAAGACATAATGTTATGCTTACGTTATTTCATTTATATTTTTAATTTAATTAGGTACTTAATTTCAGATAGGCGGTGGATTGCAGTTTTCATTTAAAATATTTTTTTAATGTTAATGGCAATACTGTGCTATTGTGTACCATAGTACCAATAATTCGTGATGGACTTATTTAGTGCAGAAACAGTTGTGTCTAAATTTTATTATTTATTTACGTGGTAGAGCCATGCTGCAGTTATATTATAGTAGTAGCACGAATGGGTCGACTCAACCGGGGTAGGACCACGCTCTCACAAAATACCGGCGTAATGCTGCTGTATTTCGTATGGTGAGTGTAGAAGAACCGGAGAGCCTTTTGACTGAAATCGAGGCTTTCCATCTTAGTACTCAGGGAAACAACGTATTTGCATTTTGATTCTTAATTAAAAATAATTGTAGACATCTATGGATCAGATGGACTGTGTGCTCGTTTGTCACCCAATGTTATAAAGGAGCATCTCTTATCTGTTGTATGGAAACAAAGTGTTGACTATAGAAATTCGGTAGCAAGTGGTGGATTACGTTATTGCGGTCATTTTGTTTTTTATTTACAATATGAAACTTTTCCCAATTCGTTTCTTTGTTTGATTGTGGGTCTGTCCGTTGACTCATTTATGAGATCGTCGATTTGGTCGTTCGTTATTTTGTCTGATTGACTGACTAACTGTATGTTTTATCCAGATAAGTGTTTTTTAAGATCTTCGCGATCATTAAAAGTTCAAATAAATAATTTTTCCGAAGGAAGAGGAAAGAGGTAGCGAGATTAGTGTAGGTGAAATAATGAAAGCAATGAAAAGCATGAAAGCAGGTAAGGCTGCCGGATATGATAGAGTTTCACTCGAAATGCTAAGGGCTGGAGAGGAAGTGGTGGCAGGCCTGCTGCACACCTTGTTTAATTTATGCTGGGAACTGAAGCGGGTACCGGTAGACTGGTGCAAAGCCGTGATAGTCCCAGTATATAAGGGAAAAGGGTCGCAGCAGGACTGTAAAAACTACCGTGGCATCAGCCTTCTTAGCATTGTGGGAAAACTGTATGCTAAGGTACTGATTGAAAGGGTCATGAAAGAAACTGATGGAAAAATTTGGGATGTGCAAGCAGGATTTAGAAAGGGAATGGGATGTACAGATCAAGTCTTTTCCATGCGCATGATCGCGGAGAAGTTTTTGGCCAAAAACCAAAAGGTTTTTTGTGCGTTCATGGACTTGGAAAAGGCCTATGACAGAGTGAATAGGGATGTGCTATGGCAAACACTGAACTCATTTGGGTTGAGCGCTGGCTTGATACGGGCATTGGAGTCCCTTTATAGGGACTCTAGTGCTTGTGTTAGGATCAACGGGGTCTACTCGGACTGGTTTGACATCCATAAAGGTGTCAGACAGGGCTGTGTAGCTTCCCCGTGGCTGTTCAACCTATTTATGGACAGTTGTTTGCAAAATTTGAAAGTTGAAGAATGCGGATTAAGAATGGGTGAGTTAACCGTCAAATGCCTTTTGTACGCCGATGATCAAGTTATACTTGCGTCGTCGGCGGCCGAGTTGCAAATGATGGTTACATTAATGAACAGATCATTAAAAGAAAGGGGTATGAAAGTGAACGCAAGTAAGACGAAGGTTATGGTTTTTGAAAGAGAAGAAAGTAAAACGATTTGTGAAATAAGAATAGAAGGGGAGTTGATCGAGCAAGTAGACGAGTTTGTATATTTGGGCTGCGTATTTAGCAGGGATGGGAGATATGATAAGGATATAGAACGACGAGTGAATGCGGGAAATAGAGTAAATGGGGCCCTGCACTCTATTGTGAAGAGTCAAAATGTGTCGAAAAAGGCACGTATGGCAATTCACAATGCTGTGTTGGTCCCTACTTTAACATATGGTAGTGAAAGTTGGGTGTGGCAGAAGAAGCACGAGAGTAGAATGAACGCAGTAGAAATGCGGTCGTTAAGGAGTATGTTAGGGCTGAATCTTAATGACAGGGTAAGAAATTGTGTAATAAGAGAAGAGTGTGGTTTGCAAGATGATGTTGTGACCAGGATTAAGAAAGGAATGCTTCGGTGGTTTGGTCATGTGGAAAGAATGAATGAGGAAAGAGTGACAAAGAAAATTTATGTTGCAGAAGTGAATGGCAGAGTCGGAAAGGGACGTCCTAGGCGAAAATTTATCGACCAAATTGGCGATTTATTGAAAACGGGCCAAATTAGGAGTACCCTTAACCGACGAGCATGTATGCGGAGGTGTATGGATGTGAAGGAGGCGAGAGAGGTGTGTCAGGATCGTGCCAAATGGAAGTCTGTAGTCTCTGCCTACCCCTCTGGGTGACAGGCGTGAGTGTTTATGTATTTATGTATATTTTATGTAAATAATTTTTAATTATCCTAAGAATTGTACTATTTCACAGACACAGCTAGTACTTTTAATAATACCCCGAATTCAAGCTGGGACGTTACGGTGCCTCACTTCAAGCTCAATTAATATTAACTACACAGACACCAAAACAAGTGTTACGTTGGCATTTGCAGTTTAATTGCAATTTATAGTCACCACAAAGTGTCCCCGAAACAGAAACAATTGTGTCTAACTTTAAAGTAGTATGTTTTGTTATCGTTAACTCCTAAAATGAAATAATATGCTTTTATCCTTAGTTAAATTTAGTTATAATAAGAAGATTTTTAAATTTTATTGCGTGCAAAAATATAGCCTATTCTTAAAACAATCGACAATGAGTCGCATGTCACCAAAAAAAGGAAAACTGAGTTCACTCAGCAATCTTTACTAAAAACGGCAATATATAATAATAAAACAGTATAGCAAACGTATTACTTCGACTGCCTCGTCGGTATAGTAATCGTAAACGCGATCACTAGTCATATGGTTCCAGGTTCACAGGCAAGAAATTCTCCGTAGCAGCCCAGAGTCAGGAAGTTGGCGGTGTCTCACCCCCGTGCCTCTGAAAGCACGTAAAGCCGTTGGTCCCGCGCCTGATCTCTCTCCGGTCGTGTCGGTTTACCGTCCCATCGGATTATGAGAGTGAGCGAATAGAGAGTGCACCCGTGCTTGCGCATACACTTGGGCACTATAATCATGTCCCGCGCAGGGCTATTCTCCGTTGAGAATGGCCGCCTTGATCGAAATTTGGTCTGGAGAATATTATTATTATTACTTTGACAAAGTAACAAACAGGCATATACTAACACTAGGAGCCAGGACTTCTTTTCTGCCTGAAAGTTCTGAGTAAGAGCACCACCTCCACCAGCCTTTTACCTATTTCTGCTACAATTAAGAATCAATATGCAGATGGGGTGTCACCCCTGAGGACTACGATGGAACGTCTTGTTTCAAGTAAAAAGGGTATCCGGTACTCTACACCAGCCAAACACAGCAGCATCAAGCTGCTATTTTACGTTCGTATTCTGTGATACCGTAGTTCTACCCAGGTGGGGTCGACGAATTCGTGCTACAATCCTATAACAGCTGTAGCATGGCTATACCGCGATATCGTATAGAGGCGTAGCATTACTCTCGTTGCTTAAAATTTTAATATCACCTATTTCATATTTTTATTTGTTTTTAAAACCCGCGAGCGATGGTGAGATAGGGGAAAATAGAAAACATAAGACTGAACATTACTTTTTACTTAACATTTTAATGGAAGGGTATAATGTAAAATCCATTTGAATACATTGCTGTTTTAATTCTTTATTGCAAGTCTGATGTTATAATAGTGATATAATGAAATGAATGTCGTATCTCGTTAAGGTGATGCACACGCCATATGGAAGCTGTTCCATTCAGAGACGGTGAGTCAATAAACTGTGAAATAATGTAACTAGCTCTACTCTAAGAACTGGAGCGTAACAGTTGTAGACAATATTGACAACTATTATTATGCTCTCCAAGAATTACAATTGAAATAAATACATTCTTTTCTCATTCCATTATTATCTATTGTGGCTTTATTTTTTAATTTTAAAATTTTATTTTTGTATAAGTACCAATATGTTGAACAATATTTGGAGATAGGATGTGGAAAAATATTCTTACACCTCCATTACTGCGTAGTTGTAGAATATCTACTACCACATGTTATCCCGTAGCTGTGTAATAAAGGCTAAAAATAAAAATAATTGGCCGTTGCCAAACCATAGTTAGCAAAATTATAGCAACTATGAATGACGAAGCAATCTATTGGAATCAATGTATGAGAAGGCCAATGTTCAGCACTGGATTTCATAAGATTTAAAGAATGTATGAAAATAATTCATCATCCTTAGGATATCATACGCCGTGTAGAGGGTGATGTAATTGGGAAATGCCATAAAGTCTCAAGACTTTCAATATATGTACGGCCGTATAGGTCTCGTTAATTTCTGATATATCCTTATAACTTGGTGACGGGCGCCAGCGTCATAGGTGCGAGACGTCTGCTACTGCGAACGTTGATCCCAGAGCACCCGTATTCAGTAGCGGGGTTTCACGGTCTACAAAGAAAATTTTGGATATATATTTTTTTAAATAAATTTTACTAACGTTATAAACGTTACTAATACTCCGTTTATTCACTGTAAGTAAGATTAAAAATGCTTGAGTTAAGATTGGTTGCCTTCTCTCTAAGTTTGTGGTCCACACCCTACCATTAGGCTGCCGCTTCATATTTGCAAAGATTAGCAACTATTATCTGTGGCAAGGATACCGATTAGAACGAATTATTGATTCTCAAAGAAAAATATATATAACACAAGCGTAATACGGGTTTTCATTCATTTATAGGTACTTTCTATACCATTTCCATTAACAAATGCAACTCTTGACAATACGTATTGTCGAGAGTTTATGGTGCAGCTAACTTACAACAAAAAGTCCATTCTTCGTCTATGGCAACAAAGGCAAATTTTGTTCGCAGATGATCTGGCTGGGTTCTGATTTGAATTGATATGTCACGTAAAAGGGTTAAAAGTTTGTTGTGTGATTAGTGATTGAAGATTAAAGATTAGTTGAATGCGGGACTATTTAATAATATATTCAGGCGCCGGTCCATATTTGAATGAGTTAAAAATTTTATTGGAAGAAATAATAACAATGTTCTCTAGATCAAGTTTGGTCCAGCGGTCAGTGCTAATACAGACAAGCAGTCCTGAGAAAATGCTCAGGACTGACTGACTGTCCAATACGAGGGCAATCCGACAGGAGCAGTGAGACCACGGCTTTACGTGATTTTCGAGGTATGCGGAGGTGGAACACCTCCAACTTCCTGACTCCAGACTGCTACTGAAAATTTCTTGACAGAAAAACCCATAAACGAAGCCGGAACAATTATTGATAGATCATACAAAAATATACTTTCCGTGCAGAATTGGAACCCGCAACCTTACACTTCTAAACGCTTAGCCGCTTTCCTACTGAACCGTCTTGATTTTGGTACGAGTATCTGCACTTCTCGAACCCTACATTTATATGGTTGCTATATGATATATTTTTGTTTGATATGTTAGGTTTATGTTACTTGATATTCCCCGAAGTTGCCTTTTCCCCGAATTCGTTATAATTTAAATTGCAACTAGAACACGTTTCGGGACGTCAACGTGTGAATGGGATACAGTTTCCTGACAGCGAAATGTTCGGAAACAGCTCTACCGGTACATTTCAGTGGAGCTGTGAATTTCGAACAAAATACCTTTCGCTCGACCGCATAGGTTCCGCTTCAGTTTGAAGTTAATTATGAGCAAATTTTGGTATAGATTTTCAGCTCGTATAACGAGACTTTAATTTTAAACTATTTCTATTGACAGGGAAATTGCTTGAAATTTATTCCCACACATCCCACACGTCTTTTACGTGGTAGAGCCATGCTGCAGCGATATTAGTAGTTTACTTGTAGCACGAATGGGTCGGCTCGACCGGGGAGCACCACGATCTCACAGAATACCAGCGTAAAATAGTAGCTTGATGCTGCTGTGTTTCGTATGGCGAGTATAGGGAACCGGAGCCCGTTTTTACTGTACTTCCAGTTCTTCAAGCTATATGGCCGACCCATTGCAACTTCTGTTTAATAATCCGCTGTGCTATTGTATTGTTAAAATAACATCTTTTTACTAAATGCATATAAAAGTATATACGATACTAATAACATAAGAACAAATTTTAACATTTTTGTGTATCTGTCTGTCTGTTGGTTGTTCCGGCTAATCTCCGAAACGACTGGACCGATTTTGACAGGACTTTCACTGGCAGAGAGCTAATATTATAAGGAGTAAGCAAAGTAAGATAATGTTGTTAGAAAAATGATTAGGGTTCCACAAAAAATAATTAAAACTCATGAAAATAAATCGTAATAAATTCCACGCGAGCGAAGTTGCGGGGAACAGCTAGTAGATATACTATAAGATAAACTTACAACAAAGTAACCAAAGATTACATTGACCATAACTAACCAACATCTTATGTCCTTAAAAGTATTAACATACCAATCTTTTTAAGCAATCTTATTAGGTGTTTTTCTAAAGTCTTCGAGCAAGAAGTGCAACCTAAATGGTGAAGGATTATTCAACGAAATTTTTAGAATGCAGTGGGATACTTAATTTATAATTAGACGAGGAATGCAGAATTCTCCCATGCGTCGAGAAAAGATATTGAAATATTTCCTTGCGATAAGAAGGAGTGGAAGGATCATTTAAGATATTGAAGATAACAAGCAAAATTCTAGAGTCACGCCTCTGTTTAATAGTGAGCCATGAAAGACGAGAGCGATACGTACGATAATAATAATACTTAATATAGATAATAATACTTAAAATATATCTGATGCAATTGTTGAGGTGCTATAGCTCTTGATTAGAAGATTTTGGTTTAAATCCAGTTGCTATGTCGGTTACTCTGGTTCGACTGCGGAGATACCCATTTGAAGTCATACACCGCCATCTGTTGGAAGTGAAAAGATTTATAGCATTTTCTATAGTAGCCTCTTACGTCACCACGATTAAATGGAATTGTGTATTCTCTTACGCCACCACCACCGGTACTGTTACAGCTTATTAAATTCCACTGTTGAACATAGACCTCCCCCATAGATTGTTATATAGGGGGGATCTTTGCCAAAGTTGCCACGCTTGACAAGAGGATTGTATGCGGTTATAAATATTCTTACACCGCCACTACACGTTTAAGTAAAAGGGAGGGTTTTATGGAAAATGAAAAAATTCTGTTTAATTCCTCTAACCATCATTATGGCCACCGTTGAACCAATCAATGCGATAAAGCCACTTACAAATACCAATAATTCACAGTAGCTATTATGAAGGCTCACAGTTGCTTGTGAACTGGTCGCGTCATGTGTGCGAGATCTTGACCTACATCTCAGCATCTAAAACCTATTCGTCTCGCATAATCCTTAGAAATACTCAAACTAATACGTCTTGTACGGTTTTAGTATTATATGATTATAAAGACCGCTAAATTTACATTAAGTAGATTAAAAATAAATAAACTACCGCAGAGGTGACACGTGATCTATTTAAAGTACTGTGATATAAAAAGTTTTATTACTTACACACTTACTTTATTAGTCTCGTATACCGAATAAAAGTAAATTTTACGGCTTTTTCCCCGCGATTTATTTAATTTGTTTTGGTTCCGGACGATTGCCGTAGGTGAACATCTTCAAGTCATACGAATTAAATTCGTTACATTTTTTTATTTTAAAAACGTTACTCATATAATAGGATTTGATCGTGGAGGCAGATTTTATATAGAGAGACAAAAATTATGTTTGTACGGCCGAAAATATTTTGTAGGCCGTACAAATACTTGTTCCGTGATACGGATTCAAACTCACGGCCCTTTGCGGCGCAAATCAATGTTAAGTCACTGCGCCATGGAGTGGTCACTTCACGTACTAGCGAAACTTTAGCAATTTAAACAGTATTAAGTTATGTACCATCGGCTTGGGATCAAATACTTGCAGATGCAACATCCCTACGCAGCGCCAGTGGATCGGGCCGATCAGAAAGAGCTCGATCGTCAACGATTATAACCGCTCTGCGCTGGATGCGGTCAAGTGGAAGGAGCTGGTGCTGGGGTGCCCCGGCCCAGTGATGATAAAGATAAAGATATTTTATTTTGCAAATATGGGTACAGTACATGGAAATATAGGTAGTGAGTTCAGCCATATTTTACCAGTAGGCATGCAAAATATACAGAAATATAAACTAATCACTAGATGAGAATAGTATTCCATGTGAGGTGGAACTTGTGCGTTGTAAAGTTGCAAGCGATGTGCCGGCCGTCTTTACCATTACATCCTATTAAAACCCCCTGCTGAACATAGACCTCCCCTATTTTTTATAGGATAAAATGACAAGCGAGCACACAGTCCACCTGATGGTAAGTGTTTACTGTGGCCCATAGATATCTATCCTGGATATCCTGAATCAAAATGCACATGCGTTGTCACCCGTGAGGACTAATACGGAATGCCTCGTTTCCAGTAAAAAGGGTCTCCGGTTCTCTACACTCACCATACAAAATACAGCAGCATTAAGCTACTATTTCACACTGGTATTCTGTGAGAGCGTGGTCCTTCCCCGGTTGAGCATTCGTGCTACAACTATACTACTAATATAACTGCAGCATGGCTCTACCACGTAAGCCTCATAGATGTGGTCATCATTTAATCGTTCAGTGGTTTAAGTATGGAAACGTCTCTACCAAGTACACAATGTTTTCTTTGTTATTTTTTATATAGTATTAAGGTGACGAGCACGCAGTCCACCTGACTTTGAAGTAGATACTGTAGCCTATATATTTTATTTTATTATATTTTTAATAAAATTTTACCACGGCAACGAATCCGAATACAGTTTACAGTTGCGCAATAATATAAATTCCCGATAATATTTTTAAACGTGTCTATTTCAGCCCACTGGCAATTTCTGTGAGCATCGTTTAAAAAATTACAATGTTGTGAATCATTGAGAAAATTTTGTCGCGTGTAAATATAGAAATCTGAGAGTGTTTGCGTCTTCCTGTAGTCGAGAGGAAAATAATAAAATATGACAGCAGCTGTATCAATCTGAAATTAACTTTAACAAAAATCGCGTTCTATATAGAACGAACTTTTATATATCAAATTGTAAAACACACAACATTTGGTGGAAGAGTTAGAACGTATATATGAGATTATAGCTGTATTTATACATTAAGAAACCGTATCAAATATAGACCTGGTTTCAGAACTCGTAATATAAGTAACATAAGTAAGTTAAAAAATTGTAGTAGATTCAACTCAACTTCGGCAGATACAGTCAACTTAGTTAAATTCCTCTAGATGAATTAGAATCACGTTATCAATAAAAGTGTATTAATATCCCACACGTTGTAGAACACAAAGTATTCTTCATCGTTATCATTCCGTAAACAGGTGACTGCCGAACATGGATTCCTCATATTATGCTGGATATGCCGTAATCACTACTCTTGGTAAGAAAATTACGATCGCGGCATCAGACGTCTCGCATTTTGACGCTGCTTACCGTCGATAGTCTGGGGATTTTACCGTGTCGTCTTTTATTTTTTTATAGAAGATGGAGCAAACGAGCATGTAGCTCACCTGATGGTGAGTGTTATAATATTCTATTAGAAGATGGTTTTAATCTTTCTCTAAATTGTCTCTTAAGACTCCCAGGCTGAGATGGTGGGTACTTTCTAGTATTATTTTAATAAGCAGTATTACCTCCTCCTAAGACCGTGTAGTGGTGTCTCTTCTGGGAATATCGTATAAGGCGACAGAGGGAATCAAAACTGGGGAACAACGAGAAAATGAAAAACTGCATTTGCTCACTTGCCTTATAGCCGTAGTAACTTTCAATATACCCCTTAGAGGCAGTCTTTCGGGAGGCTTAATTTTAGTAGTGGATTTTAATTGGCTGTAATAACTTCCTCCTGTCGTTATCACTAATTACATTGGTTCATACATTAATTAACACAAATGTTATGATATGTATAATACTTAATAACGTATAACAACGTATAACGTAAATAACGTATGCAAAACCACGCTATCGGCATTATAAAACTATTCATCTTTTACCGGAGCTTTAGGGCGCTAAAGTTAACGAAACTGCCTCTATATTTGTTCGCATGCTTTTAAAAAGTTTTTAAAGATAAGTGATTGGCGACGTACTATAAAAATGACGTACAGTAAACAAATAATTGGTATTCACGATATACGATTATTGCTGAGAGCAATTTCTTCCAGATAAAAGTTGGATGGACAGAATCGCAATCACATGATAAAACAAGAAATATATAATTTCTTCATAATAGTGATTACTTATACTTACGCGAACACTACACAAAACGCGCTTATTTTTACTTATTTTTAATTCCCGACATTTCGGATTCTATGTAGCACCCATGGTCAGGGAGGGGGATGTCATACCGATGTCAAAGTTAACCCAAGTTATTAATTATTATTTTTGGTCCGATTCACAGAGAATGAGCTTATTGTGTCGTGAAGTCTGGCTGTGATATGCTTGGGTGTAGTTTAGATTTTATTAATTCCAGGATCCCAAGCAGTTAGTAGTACCCAGCGTCCTTTTCTATTAAAATTAGGATTTTTTTTTTAAATTGAATATCCACATATATATCAATCATATCATCCTTGTTAGGGGTCGATGTGGTTTCGCAACGATTTGTGGTATATCAAATTTATATAGGCCGTATAGGATATAATCGCAAAGTCCAGACTTCCTCTTTTCCGCGGCTTCTTACTGATCTTTCATTTTTGCCTTATTTAGGAAAGACTACAATCGCTATCAACTTTGTATACTCCTGCATCTTGTTGAGGGATATTACACTTGACGGATGGTAAGAACTGACTAATCTTTTTAGCGGTTTGTAAAATATTCCGATAGAAGCTCGATTCAAGATGTAGCCAACCTTGTCTGTGACTTATGTGACATATGGTAGTACAGCAGGCACATGCTCGACTGTGGCCGGCTTCACTCGGTCACTGTATGTTTGATTCTTTGTGATAGCTTCTGGTCTAAGGAATAAAGCAGAGGATACTAAGTGGAAATTATTTTATTCATTCTAGTTTTTTAAGTCCGTTCTTACTGTTTACTATGGGTTTAAAATTTTTACACTTTTTAGCTAAGTACTACAAAGTACCCTTAAGAAACCCTTAAGGAGTACCCTTAACCGACGAGCATGTATGCGTAGGTATATGGATGTTAAAGAGGCGAGAAAGGTGTGTCAGGATCGTGCCAAATGGAAGTATGCAGTCTCTGCCTACCCCTCTGGGCGACAGGTGTGAGTGCTTATGATGATATGATTACTACAAATTTTCAAAAGTTACATTAATGTACAATAAAATAGGATATGAACATTCATCACCATACCTAGGGATGGAATTTTTACTCCAAGTTACATGAAACCACATTGATATGACCTATTTAATAAAAATAACCTTTTAAATATGGTTGGCGTTTCCGAGAAATCAGTGAAAATCCATAAAAATATACGCGTCGAATATAAAACTTACTTGTTTTTTGAACTTGATTTAAAAAAATCAGATATCGGGTCAGCATAGTGCAAGTCGCAATGAGAAGTAACACAGCAAGTAATTTTTATTAATAAAGGATGACATACGAAACTTTTCAGTGAGTGTTTACTTACAATCTGACCCCAAGTCGAGATGTCTAATACAGATAGTAGTGGGTCAAGAAAGACGGCGTATTAAGTATTATAGCGGTTAACCTTGCTCCCTTCTAGTGTTTACTGTAGCTCCTTGAAAATTGCCCAGTGAGCAGTAATTGAACTCATATTAATTTGTTGTACAAATCTATAAATGTAATTTATGGATAAACAAGAGAAAATTAATGCAGTTATGATGTACACAGATACGTACATAATTTGACATTGTTTCTTCGTATTAGTTATTAACAACCCGGGTTCGATCCCCACCGACACCAATGAAATTGTTAATTGCAACTTTAAATGCTGATTAACCACGTGCTTGGCGGTGAAGAAAAACGTCTTGAGGAAACCTGCATGTCTGAAAACAAGAAAAAGAAAATTTAAAGACATGTGAAGTTCGCCAACACGCAGTTGGGCAGCGCGGCGGACACTTCCTTGCACTAAAACCCTTTCAGTGAGAGGAGGCCTGTGACTAGCAGTGGGACGTATATAGACTGTAACTTTAACTTAACCGAGAGCATTATGCGTGTTTCTAATTTAAGAATCCATCCATAACAACCTACCAAAGTCCACTCGCTTCTAATGGGGTTGGTAACCGCAGTTTTTTTATTTTATTATTTTGAGTTGTCACCTGGAAGATGCTGCTGATTTTCTATTTTTGTTTCATCTGGCGCCTCTTACGATACCCACGGAATGACATAGGGTAGTGGATATTTACACCAGCACTACGCGGTTATTTTAAGAATGCATGGCGGCAAACTCTGAGAATCTCCTTTAATTATCTGTAGATATTACGTTATTATCACGTTAACGTCACATTTATATAGATATGGTAGTTTATAATTACCGTGTTGTGGCTGTCTAAGAATATACACTACTCCATCCCATGGGTGTCCATGGTTGTTCCATGGATGTCGTAACAGGCGATAGAGGGAACCAAACCACAGGAGATGTGTGGCAACGTCAAATAAAAAACTGCCCTTGTGAATCCGTCTGCAAAGTGTGGCAAATATGGGGAAGGCCACTGTTCTGCAGCTGACTTTTGATAACTGTAAGTTATCAAGCTATATTTAATTATGAATGAAGCCTATTTAAATCCTTTATGTAATTTTCGGGTATACAGAAGCACAACGTGTGACACAAAACTGCATGCGTGTATTCCTAAGTTGTTTCAAATAATCAATGATAGTATTTTCAAAACAAAGGAGACAATCAATTTTTCTATGGAGAATGGGCCCACTACAAATTTTAAAGATTATCAATGAAATGCATGTCGATTTATTCCTTATAATCCATAGATTACAATAAAATTATTAGTTTTACTGCATCTAAACGGAGTCCTGAGAAATTAACAAATAAAATATGAATCTAACAATAACCTAAAAACAAACTGAAAGTGATTTTCTGGTAGTATTCATCGGTATTATAAGTTAAAATAGTGCACACTTGAATAATAGTACATATAAAACTAAGCTGTAGATATATTCAGCATTTATTAATATTTTAAAATCGATGTAAAACCTTTCACTAGTTCCGGCAAAACATAGTGCCTGTCTATGCACAAATGTCGTATGGATTCTAAGTTTGACATGTATTGATTGATTGTGAGTGTAATTCTAAATACCAAGATGGCTAAGGGATAATGTCTATTTATATTTATGATATTACCAACACACAGTAAGATATGTTTTAAACTGGTTGTATTACAAAGAGAAATTAACAAATAAAGTATGAATCTAACAATAACCTAAAAACAAACTGAAAGCGATTTTCTGGTAGTATTCATCGATATTATAAGTTAAAATAGTGCACACTTGAATAATAGTACATATAAAACTAAGCTGTAGATATATTCAGCATTTATAAATATTTTAAAATCGATGTAAAACCTTTCACTAGTTCCGGCAAAGCATAGTGCCTGTCTATGCACAAATGTCGTATGGATTCTAAGTTTGACATGTATTGATTGATTGTGAGTGTAATTCTAAATACCAAGATGGCTAAGGGATAATGTCTATTTATATTTATGATATTACCAACACACAGTAAGATGTTTTAAACTGGTTGTATTACAAAAAACAAAATATAATGTAGTTAATTCTATTTATTATTGTAAATCATAATTTATTTAAGTATTCTATTAACAGTAGTAGGTACAGAAACAGAAACCTTTTATTCAATTTAGATTATAAATAATACTTATTGAAAGTCACTTTTTAATTTACCACTGGTTCGGAAAAAACCTCCGACTTGAAGAGAACCAGCAAAATACCCAGGGGGTCTTTTAAAAGAAAAGGCAGCTTACAATCATGTATGTCATAATTAACAACACAGAACAAATTAGAAATAGCTTGGTAGCGATCACCTTACCCACGGGTTATTGTCAGCCATAAATTCCTTTATACTATAATAACCCCTTTTATACAAACTTAATTTAATAAATTTTTTGAACTTTGATGATTGACTGACATATATAGACAGGAGCGATGTCAAGACATTGTTTTAATATGTTTTGGTTGATTAGTAAGTAGTATACATTATAATAAAATGACTAGGAATTAACATGCCTTATCTATGTTATTACACAATGATAAATAGTGAGGAAGTAAGATGTTTCAAACTGTTTGTGTAAGGATTACAAAAACACAGGCTTAATTTAAATGTATCTATTACTAGCGATGCGCCTCAGCTGCAGCACTGGTGATTTATGGATCTCGACAACAGTGCCATCTACCGGGTCCAAATGCAAATATAAACCATCTAGGGATCCATCCAAATGTAAATATAAACCATCTAGGGATCCATCCAAATGTAAATATAAACCATCTACGGATCCATCCAAATGTAAATATAAACCATCTAGGGATCCATCCAAATGTAAATATAAACCATCTACGGATCCATCCAAATGTAAATATAAACCATCTAGGGATCCATCCAAATACACACAAACATTTTCATTGAAATTGGTTGGATGGTTTCTTATGTTTTGTCTATAACGGACATAGGTGAAGAAACATTTTAGTTTTAGATATATTTCTGAAGGTTTTTTGAAAACAACTAATAACATGTACATTTATGATATTGTAAGCAATCAGAAGGAATTTTCAATTATAAGAGATATGATATAAGACTGTCGTCTTCAATATCCATACACTTTTTGTCTCTGCAAGCTTTCAGCCTGCACGGCATACAGATTTGTTCTAAGCGATCCACCTGAAAAGAAGTTAATGACAATTGTAAAGGTGTCTTAACTAAATAATAATTCTTATCAATATATTATTTTTTTCTATATTATATAGGAATTAAAAGGACATTTTTAATAATAAGAGATATGAGATAAGACTATGCCTTCAATGTCAATAAACTGTATTTACATATTTCTGTAAGCATTTTCTTATATCTGCCTTTTCATATGTTAAATAATAAAGAAATTATTATAAACTATACAGCATTAATCAGCTCCAGCTGATCAAATACAGGAGCAGTAATTACTGATCAACATCTACGATATTCAACCATGTAAAAGTTGTCTCACATTTTATTTTTACTGGTTTCATGTACATAGGAGACAAAGATATTATTGTTATATTAAGTATATCTGATTCTAGATGACAAAATAATATTCCTTTCTGCACAGTGAACAACACAGCTGTCTAAGCATAATAGATACAACCATTACACTTTTTTTTAATGCAAACTATTATTATTAAACTTTATATTCGCTTCTAGTACAAATAATTACTACATTTTTTACACATAAATATATTATGTAACATTTATATTGCCTATCTACTATGGCTGGTATAAATCCAGGATCTGTGTCTGGCTTAACGAAAAAGCCATTTAGTATTGAGCAACTTGCTGAATACATAAGGTACCTATTTGTACACAAATGTAGTTATATGAATTGCTCTTCAAAACCCTCTAAGTCCCTCGACCCAAAGATTCTAATTTTCTTTTAACATTATAATAAATTATTTTGTGCATTTATTCTATTTATTATGTATTTAATTTAGATTTTACTAATAAAATAAACTTAATACTTTGTCACTTTTAACAAACTAATAAGGTTCTAAGACCTGTTTATTATTTGTATTTATTTTGTTTTAGGTAAAATATACAAACTTAATAATAGATTTTCACAACCTAGAATAGGTGTAAATTAATAAACTCTTATATTCTATTTGCGAATTTTACCACAAAAAATAAAAAGAGAAAAACATACGTACTTGTGTCAATTAATATTTGGCTAACCTTTCTGATAATTGATAATATCCATATTTTCTTAAACTTTAGTATAATAATGCTTGTAAATAAAAACTCCATTTTGTTCTTACCATAATGATGCGACTCCAATTATGTTTTATTTCACCCGAGTGAATCGAGTGAATTTGTCCAACTCGATAATCGATAGAAAATAAATTTTACCGAGTTAACTCGGCGCATCGTATAGATTCAGAGGGTGCTATATAGATATTACTTCACTAATTTACTTGTATATATAATAAGTCGCTACTGGTGACATCACAAGTTGCATCCAAATTCAAACTTGCATCTGGCATGTTGTAAACAAATCTGAATTTAGTTTTATTTATGATATTGATTTATAGTTTTAATTTCACATATTACTTATTTATAAAGGTACATATTTAAAAATTGTTTAACTAAAGTAATCGCTACTCTCAACTCTAGTGATAAACTTTTCTGTAAATAGTTGATTTACTCAAAAATTAGTGTACAACTAGAATGACATACATACATACTCGTAAATTAACCCGAGTGGCTCGAGTCACAAAACTCTACTCGAATCGCATCTTTATCTTACGGCCAATGCAGTGTTTGTCTACAATTTGGTGATTAAATCGACTTACTAATTCGAGCAATTTATTGATATATTATGTAATAAATAAATTGATATTAGGTAATAAGTATATAATGTTGTATCAATTTATGTTATACATAATATAAATTGATTATATATACTTTGGATAGTCAAATTATTAATAACATTAAGACTTACGTCATAACGTTAGAGTGATATTATTTTATGAAGATGTCGATACGCATACCAAAAATAATATATAACTACCTATTAAGTGTAGTAATAATAATTGTGTTGTATGGAAGAACAATTATAAAAATAATTTGGGACATATTGACACAGCTTCGTTCATCTAATTTGAATTGTTTAACTCGAGCTCAAAATCGAGTTACCTGAATTTCAACTCGATTCGATTTTTTCCGAGTTATCACGGCACATCTCTAAGACAATAATTTTTTAAATATTACATTACCTTAGCCAATGATCAGAACACGAATGTCAAAACAACTAATTTTTTTTTTCAGATTTCTTGTTTCCGTTTACATTTTCGAAAAATCTATAGGCCATTTACTATTATAATTTGGTGTCTTTTTTTGGTGTAAATACCATTAAACGACGTTAATATTTCTAGTGGGCCCAAAAATGATTGTCTCCTTTGTAGATAATAATTGCTTATTACGTGAAGAATTCACATCAACTCATTTTAAAATCCCGACGTTTCGAGTGTACTTCAGCAAAACTAATTTTGCTGATTTTATCTTATTAAATTCTTTGAGACATGTTCTCAGAGTATAGACTTTCCAGCATGTTAAAAGTCGTCCCAGCCATTACATCAAATTTAATAGACCACATCCTCGCAAAGAACAGCGATTCCAATTTAAATCAAAAAAACACCCTAATTTCAAAAAGGAAGATGAAGAATGTCCAAATGCTTGGGATCCTATAAATAAAATTAAATCCAAGCCAAAGCATACCACTGCAGTTCAAGATGCTGTAAGCTCCTTCTACGTAAATCGAATCAAAATGAATATTCAAAAGTTGGCCTGTAAAGTACTCGAAACGTCGAGAATTAAATATAAGTGAAATTAAATGCGATAAAACCCATAAAATTAGTTTTACTTAATGTCAAGTATTAGTGTACATATAAAAAATCATTGTTTCCAGTATTATTATGGACAGACTGCAGTCCGTGAACATGTTTAAGATCGCCCCGCCTCTTCGATCGAGAATTTGTGATATATCAAATCATTATATTTGTTGGACCACAAATTAATTATGTATTTTAGTTAGAGGTGGTCGTAGTTAACTAAAATTGACATCGATGTTCATAAGTAAGTCTGTATAACTTTAAAAAAAACATCTACAGTGCAACCTTAATATAACGTACCTCACTCAATATAACTTCTTCGATTTAACAAATTTTTCGTTATCCCCTTGAATTGTCCAAAAGATTCAACATAAAATATACCTTTACATTGCGAACGTTTCTTGCGAACAACCTTTTTAAAACGAATTTACAACTATCAAGAAAATGTAAATACCTATAATTAACGAATTTTGTCAACCCAAAACCTTTGTATAAAGTTTATTAGTAGAAGTTGTGAATAAAACTATTTTATTACCTCTTTATAACAAATTTTAGACCAACCTAACCTCAACATAACAAACTTCAGTTCAACGAATTACTTGATATCACGAATATTTACTTGTTCCCTTCCGATTTTTATATCGAGTTTGCACTGTATTTAGAATGAAACAATTTTACAAATACTTCATCTATGTAATCAGGCGTTGAAATTTTAAATAAAAATGAACTTTCCTTATCAGGCAGTTTATCACTACAGAGGTAGAATAAAATAATCATGTGCATCCACAAACCACTTTGAGTAATTATATAGTTGAGGAATTATAAATCTGCAAATTAGCTTGCAATTTGCTATTATATATTTACTTACACCATCTTAAATTTTTGAAAACGTTAGGCTACATACAAAGGTTTTTTTTTAAATAAAATTGTTGAGGACTGGCTGGTTTAGTTCTAACCTAATCGAATAGGTACATGATTATTTACAAGTAAAATACAAATTTTCTAGTTTTAAATTTCCCTCGCACTTTTTACGAGTTAAATTGAAATAAGGCATTTAATTCAAAAAGCGTCGGGAACATTTTTGCGCAATGATTTTTATACGATTTCAAATATCGCCTAAATTCGGACAAATCATTTTATAGACTTCAAATGGCATTGATGGAAAAAGGCCCTTCTAAGGCAACCGTGCACTACTGGTATAACAAATTTCAGCACGGTCTACTAACTTTAGGAGATGAGGAAATAAGTGATCGTCCTTTCACGTTTGACGCAATGTGGCGAACAGGTGTAATGTAATGTGATGAATCGCAAAAGTTTACGAAATATTACGAACACTTTTGTGTGAAGAGGAAAGTTCCGGGTTGGGTTTGTAAAAAATCATATGGTAAGAATACTATGTGAAGCTACAGTTATAGGTCGTAAAAAAGTGGCAAAATGGAGAAAGTGTTTTGAAAATTGGTTAAGACGAATAAAATTCAGTTTTTTATAAATATTTAATAATAATAACCTAGACCATGGAACTTGTTTAGTTTCTGATAAATTCAAAAATGATTCAAAATAATATAAATATATATCTTCTACATCTACATCTTGGAGCCGTGGTAGCTCAGATGGTTAACGCTCGCTGTAAATATAACAGAACGCGAGTAACCCGGGTTCGATCCCCGCCGGCACCAATGAAATTGTTAATTGCAATTTTAAGTGCTGATATACCACGAGCTCGGCGATGAAGGAAAACATCATGAGGAAACCTGCATGTCTGAAGAATAAAAAAAATATTTCTAAGACATGTGAAGTTTGCCAACACGCATTGGGGCAGCGCGGCGGACACTTCCTTGCCCTAAAACCGTCTCAGAAATCAGAAGAGGCCTGTGCCCAGCAGTGGGACGTATATAGGCTGTAACTTTACTCTACTTTACAACTACATCTTCACTTCTACACTATAATATTATAAAGAGAAAAAATTTGTTTGTTTGAATTGAATAGTCTCCAAAACTACTGGACCGATTTTAATATTTTTTTCACCAATAGAAAGCTAAATTGTCACAAAGTAGCATACGCTATAATTTATTTAAAAAAAAATTGGAGATCTTTAAGAAAATTGTAATTCAAAGTAGCAAAATTGTGCCTATGAATTTATTATTTGGCGTGCGCTGAGAAAACTTGATGATACATAGAAAGTTTATGCTACATGATTAAAGTACTCATAATTACCTTCAAAAAGTCCGCGTAAGGAGTAAGGAGTAAGGCTTTTGCGTTCTAAAATTTAATTAGATCACCGGTCGAAACAAAAGTCGGTTACAGTCGTATCGTAGTGTTAAATCTTATTCAAATAAATAGTTTTATCGTAATAAGAGATAAGAAATAATTTATACCTCTTTTTAAAGAGCATATTCTATTCTTTACCTTAGTCATACTTACATATTTTGGCGGTAAAGATGGAAAATTTAATAAACCTAAACTGTGAGCAAAAATCTATTAAAGATAAGAAATGTTCATATTTTGTCGCAGATTGCGCTACTAACTATAAATAATATCGCTTTCGTATGTATAAAAGGTTGATAGAAAATTCATCAAGGATCATTTCGTAAACTAAAAAAAAACGTGTTTTGGAGCACTTTATGGGGCGTTCATTCGAGAGGGGAGAGAGAGCGGATAAAATTTAACTTTGCTGTACAAAGTACATATGCCGACAGATAAAAGTACTACATGAAGTGGCAATGGCAAAATTATGCCAATTTTTTAGCTAAAATGTTGAACTAAATGAGCGAGGTGTCATGTCATGTCGCGCGGCGCAGACACGTGATATACGCCGGTGAAACCGCGGGGCACAGCTATGTAAAATATTTTTAAAACAAAAAAACATTTTTTTAAATTTTTGTGTCTGTTTTCTCTGTTTGTTCCGGCTAATCTCCGAAATGGCTGAACCAACTTTTTCAGGACTTTCACTGGCAGATAGCTGATGTTATAAGGAGTAACTTAGTCTTATTTTTATTTTAGAAAATAATTGGGGTCATTCGCAAAAAATTCGAATCCATTAAATTCAATCGTAATAAATTTCACGCGAACGAAGTCGCGGGGAAAAGCAAGTATATAATAATTTTATACTTTCGGTTGAAATTATTAATACCACTAGCCTGTACTGTAAACTTCTAGAAAAGCGTATAAGCGTATAAGCGACAGTAGCCTAATGGCAGGAACTCAAAAGGTCGTGGGTTCGAATCCGCCATTCGACTACTAGCATGAACCACTCGTAACACAAGAAATTTAATCTTACCACGAGTGGTTAAGGGGAATATCAATATGTTTATAGCATTGTTAATATTCTTTTAAAAAAAGCGAGCTTATCTTGCATGTGTCCCAACTTGAAACAAATACACATGACGATTTTGTTTTGATTTATTAATTCGAAGTTGAATAAACATTGCATATACCTACATATTTCATATTTTTCCCCACAATAAACTGAACGAATGCGATTAATTACGGTAATTGAAAATCAACGGCCCATTTAATTTATTTGATTAAGTAACTTGAATATGTTGTTTTCAGACTAAAATTAAATTATTAATGCTGCTACGAGCGCTTACCTATTTAATTTGAATCATTATTAAATTTGATAAATAAATAAATTCTAACGTAATTAAACATATAACACAATTGTTAGGCCGTTTTCCGACTTATCGGTGCGGGAGCGGTGCGGATTCGTATCGCTCGGTATACGCGGTACCGAAAGCTTGCCGAGCGCATATATTTTAATGTGCGTCTTCTAATTGGAGGGATTGTTTCGTTTTACCGCGTCTCGGAACGCATGTCCAGCGGCCGCTCGACATTTACTGAGCAATGTCGTGCAAATAAGATGGCGGAGCGATATATTCACGTCGTTTTAGTACTAGAAATTGAACATTCTCTAAACCTTGTATTTTGTGTGCTGTTTGTACTCTGTTAACACTGTAGTCAACAAATTCAAAAGCTCTTAGTATGTTCTATACACCAATTAAAATTTTTCGTCATCTTGGGAAGTTCTTGGGCCGCAACATTAAGTCGACAATTAATGTTATTCTCGATATATGGATGACGCGAGTAACGTTTTCTTTTTTACGTAGGCGACAAACATAACAGCCTGCCAAAATATCGTCATCACTCGAAGACGACACCTTAGGTACTGCAGGATTTTATACCGATATGTGAGTAGCTGAAGGCAACGCGGTGTTGTTTCGGTACAGACCTTTATATATAAACAAAAAAAAGAATATTCCGCACTGCTCCCGCACCGACAAGTCGGAAAACGGCCTTACTTGTATATTTCTTTTCGGAACATTTTCTACTTTTTTACATATAGTTATAGAACAATATTACCGCGTGGTAACGGGATAAGTATCCATCACCCCATTACATCACGGGGTTGTCGTAAGATGCGACTATGAGAATTGTTAGTACAAACTAAACTTCCAAAGGATTGGATCATATCGTTAACGTCAGACGTAAAATACTCAGGCTGGTCAAGAGTCAGCATGGTCAGCAGGTTCAAAGAAACAAAGCGTCTGGTATTACGATTGTAAATTCTCCACTTAAACCTGCCAATTACCGTTAAATAAAAGATTAAGAAATAACTGGAAACGAGCCACTCCATCTTAGTCCTCAGGGGTACCAATACACCTGAATTTTGATTTTCAATCGAGGTTAATGTAGTTGTCTATGGGCCACAGCATCCACTTACCATCTATGTGCTCGTTTGTCACCCATATTCGATAAAAAAATACACCGGGAGTGGAATTCATCGGGTTGATAAAATATATTTACAATAATACTTAAATATAATTGTGCTGCTGTACAATATCAAGAATAGCTCACTGTTCAAGAACTTCCTTATTATATTAATGCGCTTAGATTATGTAAGGCCCCATGGTAAAAAAAGGTTCGTACATCAAGTACCGTACAAGAAAAACTCCTCTTCTCAGTGTACTTAAACATAGTCCCAAATACTGTCATGAATACTGTCTACCCAAAATATATAATAGTGTTTACATTGATATTATCAACTTGTCAAGTCTAGCTTTAAGCGACAGCTGTCTGAAGCCGTAAGCGTCGCGTAACGTGCATTTCTGTTCTACTTCAAATCCAACAATTTAAATCTGTATTAATTATGTATTAGCACTAATTTTAAAAGCATGTTGTTACTATTGCTAGTTATAATAAAGTTGAAAGTTTTATATTTCTTTTTTTTTTGTGTATGTATTTGTATTTATAAAACAAGTGACAAACGAACTAACAGTCCATTTGATGGTATGCGACTGACGCAATTCATAGACAGCAAACATCAAAGAAAGGAGTTCATGCGTTATCGTCACTATAGATTAAGATGAAACGGCTCATATCCTTTAACTATACTGGCTATAATTACCCTTCAACCGAATCACAGCTGTTCGAACACTACTTTTTAACGGCATAGATGAGCAAGAGGTACCTACCTAAATGCACTCCTAAGTAGAAAAATATTTACTACTTACGGACATATATTTATAATACTACTAGTGATTCGCCCCGGCTTCGCACGGGTGATTTCTAAATATCGCCAATAGCGCCATCTACTGGATTCAAATGAGTATTTACACCATCCAGAGACCAATGTACACAAAAAATTCTTCTATATCGGTATAGCGATTTTTGAGTTTTTGCGAAACTAGTAACGGATAGCAATTGATCTTTATATATAAAGATATTTATTTTATTTAAAATAGTTATGTTGTTATCTAAATAGCTGACAGAACCCAATAGTGTACTCTCTTGTGAATTTGAATGAAAAATATTGTAGGGTTAGTTTTACACATTTTTCATTGTAAGGGTTATTTCATGATTATCATCATCATTACAGCCCTTTAAAAGTCCACTGCTGAACATAGGCCTCTCCCAAGGTATGCCACAAAGCAGGGTCCTGAGCCACCTGCATCCATCGACTTCCTGCATGTCTTACCAGGTCGTCACTCCATCTAGTGGGGTCGCCCTACACTACGTACCCCCCAGCATATCCGCAGTTCCAAACTAGTTTTAGGTGAGTATATGATCTTATTCACAGTTGAATCCGTCGATTGACCTCTCGGTCGAAGTTGGACTTACCTAGCCGGACTATTTGTCCCAGGAAAACGTACTCGTCAACAACTTCGAGCTTAGTGCTCCCAACAACTACCGGCATAGGTGTGACATGGACATTAAACATGATCTTTGTTTTGTCCATGTTCATCTTAAGACCTATCCGTTGGGAGGCACTATTGAGGTCATTGAGCATAGTGCTTAAGTCCTCCAGCGATTCTGCCATAAGGACTATATCGTCGGCAAATCGAAGGTGAGTGATGTACTCGCCATTGATGTTAATAACGTATCCTTTCCAGTCCAGTAGCTTGAAAACGTCTTCCAATGCAGCGGTGAAGAGTTTCGGGGAAATAACGTCACCCTGTCTTACACCTCTCTGCAGTTGGATAGGTTTCGTACTCTGGTTCTGTACTCGGATAACCATCGTAGCCCTACTGTACAAACACTTCAGCACTTCGATATATCGACAGTCAACTTGGCACCGCTGAAGAGACTGTAGCACCGCCCAAATTTCGACGGAATCAAAGGCTTTCTCATAGTCCACATAAGCCAGGCAAAGTGGCAGATTGTATATATGGCTAATATCCACGAGGGCCTGTGTTATGTAAAAAGTGTAAAAATATAATATATAAATAACTATTGTAACAGATATGCTGTTGTTTCCTAATAAAAAACATAACAACAACGTCATCAATCTAGTTCACTGGTCACAGACGTAATCCAGTAAGAACGTTTAATTATATCTGATTTAATTGTGTGTTTGGAACGTGCCTATATTTAGCAGATGTGGCGCCTCAAGCGTACTACTGTGGCAATGTCCGAACGGTGCTATTTTTAACGCAGCCAAACAACATTGGCAAAGGCGTCCGACCTTAATCGTTAAAACGTCGACGTTTCAAAATGTTTGTATTGATACAAATATTTTCTTAACTGGCTTTTGCCCGCTGCTTCGCTCCAGTGGCATTCGTCCAGAAAAGACAAGCGTGAAAAACTGAAAGGTCTTTTGCTCATTTGAGTCAATAACAGTAAAATATTTATGTACTAATTTATCTGTTAAATCGATTTTTCTAGATATCAAATTGATTTATCGAACAAAAAAATACCTTTTGGTACCAATGTATCCATAGCGTCTGAATTTTCAAAAATAATTCGTCAAATAGTTTCAGGCTTAGGAGCAATTAGGTCAGTCCGATTCAACTAATCATCTAGGTAATCTCAACATAATAGGTGAATGCATTCAAAGTGCGGGCGTTTCTTTAAAAACTAACAAAATTTCATCCGAATCAGACTGGCCTATGAGAATTATGAAATAGAAACTATATTCTGATATACCCCTATAATGAAAAATACTAATTTTTCTTTAATCTATTATTTCGTAAAATGATCGATTAAAGAAAAAATATTAGAACCCTATTAAAAAATTAAAAAAATAAGTAAAAAAAACTTAAAAATATTGGTACTAATATTTTTACCGTATTATTTCCGAACAGCCTGTATGGTTTTATTTACATTTGGAATCAAATCACTTATTTATATATATATATATATATATATATATATATATATATATATATATATATATATATATATATATATATATATATATATATTATATAATTTGGAATAGTAAAAAACTGGGTGTATGTAAAATTTTTTATTGTTAAATAATATATTCATAGAACTGCACCAGCATCTATATATGCATTTAGTGCTGAAAGAACATTGGCTTAATTCTATGTATGTATTTATGTATGTACGTTATATAATATTGTGTGTATGTATGTATGTATGTTTAATTAACGTCCGGACGTCTGAATAATTTGAAATATTGCAGACATATTAAGAACCGATGAGAATAGAATAATTTCATGATTACTAACAAATCATTTTCAATAGCGTCGTCATAGCTCATGTACATGGCGTGTTATTTAAGTTTTGAAGTAAAATTTCTTTAGGTTCGACTTGACAATAACTCATATATTTTCTCGGACGGAAATAACGTTTAATAAAACCTGTTTACGCAGTTCCCGCATTTATAAAGGCCGATACAAAATGTATTATTTCGTTTATATATTGTGTTATATACTCTCAAAGCGAGGCTTTCCTGCGTTAAAAGGCTTTTAGCGCTCCTATCTCTGATGCATGCATATGCAGCATTATATTACTCAAGCACGAACTAAGCCCGGAATTTTTTCTGAAACGTTTTTGATTACCAAATAAATAAACATTTTTATAAAAATATAGCCTATTAAGAATATAATTGAATAACATGCCTTATATATCGCCTTATATACATATATCGAAAAATATGATATGTTAATCGCTTAAAAAACGCAGAACTGGAACGTCGAAGCTTTTTCCAGCGATTATATTATAATTTAATATCTTAATTAGTATAAGTATTTTAAAAATTCATAAAAATTAATATTTAATTGTTTATTTCATAAAGGTGCATATTTTTCCCAGCTTAAAACGTTATTTAAAGAAATATCAGTCTACAGCGTCAAAATCGTTTCGACAATACTATAATTTTGTCCAATTTTTAGATACTATACATTATGCTTAAATTCACTTTTATTATTTTTTGTGTAGTTTAATTATATTGTTATTTACAGTACCTGTTGACCCAGCTTAAATCGGCATTAAATTATTTTTATTTCTTTGTGTGAAAACGAATTTTCACAGGGATTGTCGCCTATTTACACTTGAAAAATGAAACACTATCAACAAATAAAAATTGCTCGCTTAAATTATTTATAAAGATAAAATACCACTATTTAAAGATCCGAGTAGATTTTTCTTTTTAAGCGTATTTTTATTGTTGTTACAGCAGAGTCTCCTCACACATTATTCAAGACTTCACATCTATAAAGCTTAAACGCCAGTGTGTTCCTGCATAGACACCCCTACATATATATGGTAGGGGTGTCTATGCATGTGGTGTGGGTGGATATATATCCGGGACGCGTCGTCGGTAGTTACGGTGCAGTGCACGTACCGTAGCCGCGCCTCCGCGGCGTCGCTCATACAAATGCCAATAACTAACAGTTATCGCACTAACAGAATACGCTCTCTGATTCAACAATCACTTTTGTAGATGCAGCATACCATATCTTAAAAGTGTTATGTTGATTTCCTTAAATATTTTGTTTTACGAAGTATCGAATATTATATCACCTTTGATACGTACAAAATGATGCGTAATTATTGTTTTGAAATCAACTACTTATACTGAAAGTATCAAGTCAAAGGATAGGAATAAAATGTTGCGTAATTACATATTTGTAGCCATTTACGAGGCCGCGGCGTGGGCTTGAAGTCCGCACAAAACAAGTGTTTGTAATGTCTAGGAGTAATCGATGCTTGTCAATTTATGTATGAAATATATTTACATAGTAGATAAGCTCTTCAAAAAGTAAAGTAACATCCTACATACCGCTCACTGTCTCCTCTGATTTCAGAAGGTGCGTGTTGACAGACTTCAGACATTATTATTATCATCATCATTATAACCTTACACAAGTGCTCTGATGATTATAGGCCTCCCCCAAGTAATGTCACAAAACACGTGAGCCACCTGAAACCATAGATGTCTGGCATCTGACATATTGATATACTTTATATCAATATGTCAGATGCAAGTTTTCTCGATGGTTTCATTCAGAATCGACCTCGTAGTAAATCATCACGTAGTATCGCTATGCAACTAATTAATGGTACTGGCTAGGTTTTATTTTCTTTGACAGTTCGGTAATTACTGGTCACGGTTTCGAATCCCGCGCGAAACAAATGTTTGTATAGCCAACTGCTAATTGTTCCGGATCCTGGTGTTAATCCATATATAATTGTATTTAAAACGCTATACAGGAGAAATCCATTGGGTGTGTTAAGGTTTTATTAAATTATAATATGTATTGAACCATTTTTAATCTCAATATTTTCCATTCCGATTGCTTCAATTACACGTTATTGGAAATCGTCTGTTTGAATAATAAAGCTTTGAGTATATTTTATTAAATTATTGATTTCCGTGTCGTAAACGGTGAAAATGTTCTATGATTATCGCAATATTTATTTCCTATAGCATAACGATTATTGTTAAATATGCGAGTGGTGTTTAATGATGCGTAGGAATTTCATGTGGCACTCAATAGTTTAAAGTAAATACCACCGTTACCATTATTATATCCCACTGTTGAACATAGGCCTCGACCAGAGATTGCTTCATAGGAAGAATATTTGCCATAGTTGCCACGCTTTGCAAGCGGGTTAGTAACCGCAGTTTTTTAATATTTAGTCGTTATTAGGAAGACACTGCTGTATACCTCCTGATTTGTTTCTCACTGTAGCCTCTTAGTACACTCAGGGGATGATATTATTTTTTAAATTATTATTTTTAAAAAACGTTACCTCCACACTAGGATTTTCTCCTGTATCATGGGGGCAGTTTACAAACACGAATTTCACAAGGACGAACATTTGGACCCGGAACAATTACTTGTAGGCCATACAAATACTTGTTCCGTGCGGGATTCAAACCCGCGGCCCTTAGCGCTGTAACTCATAGCTAAGTCACTGCGCCACGGAGCCGGAGCCCATATGGGGTAGTGTATATTCTTACACCACAAGGTATAAGTAAATAGGTACCATGGTATCACGGTAAAATCACGGCACATTATAAATATTATTATATATGGGTCGCCGCGAAACTGTAAACACTGTTTAAATACTGACGCATTCACGGTAAGCAAACATTTATACACTAGTAGAATCTTTGTATAAAATAACAGTTGGTAGACCCCGTTACTTTTTATTTAAACACAACAGCTACGTAAACCTACTTTTTAATATACCGAATTAATTTCCTTGCAAGTCAATTTGTAATAACTTTTATTTTATAAATTTACGCTTGTGTGGGAGATACGAAAGAAAAGGCCGGCGTTGTACTAATGCTTTGGCGGATATTTTTTACATCTCAGGAATACCGGATTACTATTATTTTTTCGCTTTTTAACACTAAGTAGGTGATAAAGAAACATTAAATTTGCTATTAGTTTTTATTATTAGAGATGACAATACTTCAGTACTAAAAATCCACACAATAGCTTCTCAAGTCGTTATTAAGACATACATAGAAGATTTAAGACTCTTTCCTTTCTGTGTCGATTTTGTGAAATCCACTGTAGAAAATGATGGATTTTCTAACGTCATCTACATTTCCCACACGGCTCATTTAATAACTACGTATGGGGAAATGGTTTATTCCTCGTAGCTCCTTTGCGCGTTTCCATCAGAATAAACACGATTTATAGTGATATCCTTTTATCTATATTTATATTAAGGCGGTGGTTACTCGTTGCCGGCATCCCACATTCAAGGTGGATTACACAAGTTATTATTGGTGGACGTACACAGGATCTGTGAGATTTATTGAAGGTTATTTCAGCATTGTAGCATTGTCTTGGTCTTGAACTGTTGTGGTTATGATACTGCTACATTTTTTTGTAATAAATAAATCTTGACATACGAAGAAACTTTCGTATTTTCTCCGTAATTTCCCTGTGGCTAGCTGTACCCGATTAACATTATTTCAGTTCTTATGTAGGGACTAGTTAGCAACATAGTTATTTATGATTACTAATTATGAAACTACCGTGTAGTGGCAGTGTAAGAATATCCACTACTCCATATCATCCCGTGGGTGTCGTAAGAGGCGACGGAGGTACGAAAACTAGGAGATGGACATCATCGTCTTATTAGTACAACTTAAGATAAAAACATGCAATTGCCAACTCGCAAATATAACTCTTATGAGACACTCTATTGGGAAGGCCTAAGTTCTGCAACGGGTTTTTGACAAGCTATAACGGTAATGGTAGTTTTGAAACATATCTATGACTAATTGACGCACTATACCATCCTAAATCTACGTTAGTTATTTTTTTATAGAATAAAGGTGACAAATGAGACCTGATGGTAAGTGGATGCAACATCGATCGTCATTTAAGAATCAAATACAGATGCATAGTCACCCCTATGAACTAACATGAAATGCCTTGTTTCCAAGAAAATAGGCTCCGGTTCTATACATTAACCATACGAAACACAGCATCATGAAGCTGCTATTTCACGCTGGAACTCTGTAAGAGCGTGTTCCTTCCCCGGTCGAGCTGACCAATTTGTGTTACAATTAGATAGATACAAAGATAATATATTTTTTAAGTGCTTATTGCCTGTCAAGAAATATAGAGTATAACATTAAATTCAATATTTGAATTGAATGAAAATAATTGATGAATTTCCCATAAAGAAAAATTCCATGAAAAAACCAAATAACTATCGCAGGTATTCACTTTTCATAAATTCACAACGCCCGTTGATTGTTGTTTGAAGCTGGCAAAATCCAATTTCATTGGGAAGCTTAGAAAAGTTTGAAATTGAAAACTACGCTTTATTTCTATTTTTCATTATTCTCTAACTATATTTTAATTCTTGAATTGAGTAGAATATGATATTTAGGGCTGATTTTTATCGTCAGATAAAAGTTATCCATTTAATAAATTTTAACCTAACTCAATATAAAATAAAACGATAAGCTAATAACAATCTTAATCTTAATTTTAATCTTAATCTACCGCTAACCAGATGTCGCGAGTAGGGTAGGTTAGTTTAGTTTAGTTTAGGTATGCTAATTTAGTTAGGTAGGTAATTGTAGTTTCTTGTTACACAATGTGATTTAACTGAGAATTTAGTTTTAATTAAAAAAATCTGATTCTAGAGTATTATTAAAACACAAAACAGTGACTCAAAGGTTTGCTTTTTAACTTTTTGCACATAATATTTTTTTAATATTTTTAATTTTAGGGATGTCTGGGGGTGGCATATGTTCAGCGGTGAACATTTTATGGGCTGTTTAGTTGTAACGAATTGAAAAATCAGCCCTCAGTAATATTTAGTTTAGGTACATGAACATACGAGTAGGTATAATTTCTTAAATAATAAGATTTAGTTTCATCCATAATGGAAACGAGATATTAAAATTAGAAGCAAACTTTATTAAACAGACTATTATTAAATACCTGCTTTGTGAAGGGATAAATTTTCAATTTTCCAGTGAAATGTCTGGAGTTGATTCCAGACGATGAGCAATATAACAACGTTATCTCAAGCGGCGTCATGTTCATCGCTTCATCAATTTATTTATTATCTTACGCTCTCTTCGGCTCCGCTGAGGTGTTCGCTTATAAATACATGTTTTTTTAATTAACCTCCACCGCCAAGACTTTTTAAGGTGGTGGATTCGTTCGTTACTTTCTGAACTACCTTCGTTGTGTTTTATTCTGCTAAACATTTAAAAAATAGTAAATTGTAATCAGCGAGCTTATTCGCGAGCACTGGCTTGTAGACCAGCAAGTGTATTATAAGTTTTATATTAAAATTTCTACCAGTGCTATTAACATTACTTTATTTCTCGGTATTAAGACCAACTAAGATCAAAATGCTTATGCCAAGCTAGACTTCTGCTTCTTTTTTTTTTGTAAAATAAGGGTGACAAACGAGCACACATTGCACCTGATGGTAAGTGGATGCTGTGGCCCATAGTCAACTACATTTATCTTTAATTTAAAATTAAAATGCAGATGCGTTACCAGTCCTGAGGACTAAGATGGAATGCCTCGTTTCCAGTCTAAAGGGTCTCCAGTTCTCTGCACTCACCATACGAAACAAAGCAGCATTAAGCTGCTATTTTACGCTGGTATTCTGTGAGAGCGTGGTCCTTCCGCGGTCGAGCCAACCCACTGGTGCTATAACCACAATATAGCTGCAGCATGACTCTACCACTTAAAAGAAAGTGCATCTGTAAGATTTCTTCAGGTTCGTTTAATTTAATATCTCTGTTATATGTAAGATATTACATTATATTATATATTTATTATATAATATATTCTTAAAAGTTGTCTAGTTGAGTTTTTCTTATCAGTTACTTTGAATATCGCTGCGCTGTCCTGTATTCCGACGAGAATAGGCTCTATTTAATATGTTTGCTGTCGTCGAAAAACTTGAAGTTATTATCCTGTCTAAAAATGTAGCGTGTCAGGAGGGAAATATTCATTTGCGCAATCTTTGAACCTTAATATGAAAATAGAGCAAAACAGAGCAAATGTGCCCCCTGCCACGCTATCCATGAATTTCTGTAACATCAGGGGACTTCATTCAAACCTTAACGCCGTCCGCTACCATCTGGAAACGGCGAAGCCGGCCTAAATCTTTCTAACGGAGACACAGGTGTCCTCTCCGGCTGATATTTTGTATCTCTCCTACCCGGCGTACAAATTAGAACACTCCTTTGCGTCCCGGGTTGGAGTTTACGTGTACTTCAGAGAGGACATCCGTTTTCGACACCTCGGCAGCCTTGAAAGTACAGACCTTTCCATCTCATTGCTGCGCTTTGACAGCGACGACTATCCCTGCGTCTACAAGTGCCTCTATAGGTCCCATAGCGGTAATGCCGACCAGACCGACTCTTCGACCACATCCAAATGGCTACAGACTCCGTGCTGCAAGGGTATTCATCCGCGGCGATATTTTCCGTCAATAACCCTCTTGGCTCCTTGACGCATTGTCTGATCGGGAGTACGGTGCCACTCACGCACCCATCGTGGTTGCGTTTTGCAGGTTTTTTATAGGATAGGGTGACAAACGAGCACACAATCCACCTGATTGTAAGTGGTTGCTGCTGTCCATAGACAAGTCCATCTATTATCGATTACAAATCAAAATGCAGATACGTTGTCACCCGTGAGGACTAAGATGGAATGTCTCGTTTCCAGTAAAAAGGGTCTCCAGTTCTCTACACTCACCATACGAAACAGCAGCATTAAGCTACTGGTATTCTGTGAGAGCGTGGTCCTTCCCCGGTCGAGCCGACCCATTCGTGCTACAACTATACTACTAATATAACTGCAGCATGGCTCTACCAACTATAGATATTCCACTTATAGGTTGCCGCCGTGTTTGGCATTATAGGTCAGTTGATTGGGACGGGTTGCGATCTTTATTTGCATACTACTCTTGGGGACTTTGTTTCTCGCCGGGTGACCCCAGCATTGTTGCTGATTCTGTCGCTTATGTGGTGCTATATTATACATTATACATTGAAAAGTTTTTCTTTTATCTGTGATACCTATCGGAGGCAGAACCCAACTGTGGTTTAGTCGCTCCTGCAAAATTGCATTACGCCATAAGCAATAGTACTACCAGGCCTGAGCTCACGCATCGATATCTCGGGATGCAAATACCAGATCTGCAGAATTGGGAATTTGGAAACGGGAACACGTGCATTCTGGTCTCAGCGTAGCGTTAGATAAGTATATCCTTGAGAACGGATTTCACCAATTTAATTATAATATTGTCTTGATAAGTATTTATTCAAAAATGTTTTCGAATGTGTGTCGATTAAAAATGAACATTACCTAATTTCGATATTAAAAAATAAATATTTTACATTTTGATTATAAGTCATAATAGAATATGTATTGACGAAAAAACTCATTCAAATCAATATTATTATTCTTTGTAACATCGTTAGAGGCAAAGGTTTAAAGTTAGAGGTAATTTGCTCCGAATGTTGAGACGTAAACATGCCTCGTCTGTTACCGCTACAATGAGTAACTCGTTCTCGATATGAACTCGAACAAAACTCACGCGAGCCCGATGGCCCGCTTCTAGGATTACTTGTAATGGGTTTATTCGAGTCACCGCAGTTGTTACCATAGTAACCCCTTTTATAATTGGAATATATACGTCTAGGAAAACGTGTATATCTTCCACGGCCTCTGTAAAATGGGTTTAGAGTACTTACTCCTCATGTTAAGCACCGTATCGGAACTAGATGGTTGTGCGAGTTCCTCGTCTTGTGCAGCTCTCACCGCGTCCTTCAACTCTGAGTAGTCTCTAGCTGAAATAATCGTGCTTAAGCGTTTATTTCGTAAGCCATTCGCGAATTTTTTTATGGCCAACTTTTCGTTAATGGGTCTTAGAATTTCATAGGCTGCGCTGTTATAATCAGCCTGTGAAATTGTGAGATCTACAAATAACTCCTCTATTTTTGACGCATATTGTGAAATGATCATTTTCTTTTGAGATATTATGTTGTTTAATTGTGTCATAAATGAACATGGTGACTTTTTGTTAGTAACAAGGTTCGCATGTCCTTGACCAAGCTCTCACAAGTGTCATAATATTTAGTTTTAATTTTTAACTTAGCATACTTAGACAACCTCATTTTCAAAACAAATGAAATTAAGAGTTGCTTACAAGAATTTTCCTGAAGGCAACTGTCATACATTTCTATATTTTCAATAATTTGTTCTATCGTTGATTCCCTATCATCCATAATAGGTAACCTAGCCGCCGTTTTCAAATTGAACTTGTCCATGGTTAACAATGAAATCATACTCTTAAAACACAAAATCTTTTTATAAATTTCCTCAATTCTATCGACTATAGTAACTAAAACATTAAAGTCATAACACTCCTTAGAACTAACATTATACAAAACAATTTTTTGGTTATTATATATTTATTTTGCTGTATTTATTTTACTTTCAACGTAATCTGTATATTTATAACTTTTAGGACCTAATTTTCTTAAAGTTATCTGTATGTCTTGTAATTGCTCATATATTAACTCTAAATTTTCCGTTAGTACTCATTATTTAAAACAAATCGAAAGACAGGTAAACTGGCATACATAATGCACATTAAAATTTAGCAATAAATTGTACCTTTATGTTGCACCTTTAGTAGTAGACCGTCTCATCACACTGGAAATGTAGCTGGATCTCGGAGCTCACACAACAGATTTATCCTTGCCGTCCTGGTCCCTGGCTGGATGTCCTGAACACCCCGATAAACTCGAACGCATCCTCCGATTTACGTCAGCACGTAAATATATATAACTCAAATACCCTTACGATGACATACCTCTTTCCCTCCTTTACATCCATATCAGCACGTATCTCTCTTTGAATTAAATTTTTATGGCATCTTCTGTATTGCCGATAAGCTAGGTAGCCAAACGCCAACTAGTATTGCCGGCACCGTCGAGAGCAATAAGTTGTTAATCCAGATGTGCTGGGCAGCCTCTGCACTATTGGTTCCCACGACACTTTGCGCGATAACAATGTCTTTAGGCTTGGATTTTGATTGAGATTTGCCCATATCCGTAAACTTTACTTGGATTATTATTCTTCAAAACAAAATATAAAAAATTTCCATCGTACTTGTTCGCACCTCCGTTGGTAATGAGACGCCTTCCTATTGACGCCATGGCTAAAGTCCAGTTCGCAAATGTGCATACGCTGCAAATTGTGTCACGTACGCCGCCGCGGACCCGAAACGCCCGCGCATGGCAGGGTCGCCATGGGGTGAGATGCGGGGATGTTGAAATGACACGACATCTTTGTGAGATTTCCCGTTTATTACTGCTCTATAACTTACAATGAATATTTATTTATATCAACCTTCTTGCTCCACCACACGCTAAGGCTGTCCAAGGGAACTATCAGCCATCTCTCCAATCTCTACACGGGGAGGACGACAGAGCACTCCTCTCCCTGAACGTCAATAAGTCGAATAGGCCTGATGGCAGCCTCCTATAGTGCTGAAGACGTGTGCTCCGGAGTTGTCACCGGTTTTAACGCGTCTTTTCTGGTACTCCTACTCGCTAGGCGTAGTCCAGAAATAATTGAAGACAGCTTTAGTGCACCCGATCCCTAAAAAAGGTGACCGCTCAGATCCGTCTAACTACAGGCCTATTACTGTCACCTCCTTGTTATCCAAAATAATGGAATCCATTATAAACTGTCACCTCATAAGGTTACCTTGAGGATCAACAGCTGGTTAGTGACCGTCGGCACGGTTTCCGTCAAGGTCGAACTCGGCCATAAAGAAATTAAATAAAATTAAAATAAATTTTTATTTGCAAATTGTGTGTTGCATTGGCCGTAAAAGTATTGTTAAAGAGCCGGCTTTACCGATGCCGTGCAGAGGTACTCGTAATTAAACCACATATACTTCAAACAAAGAAGGTTACAGATGCGTTATCATTTTAGGGACTAAAGTGGAATACTGCTTGTATATAATATACTCTCTATTATCTAGATGTTAGTGCTGTTAGTCTATGCGACTCTTACAGCTTCATCTGTCTCAGCTAATTAAAGAAGGGAAAGGCAATGAGGTGAGGATGATGATGAAACGGTTTATGATTTGATATTGCTACCAATCATCATGTCGCCTTTTTAGGCGTTTTTCTTTGAGCTGTCTAACCGCAGTCCGAGGGGGGGAGTGCGGACCCCTGTCTCAGACTACTCAGCTCGTGTCGGTCGATGGTCTGGGCGGTGAGAACCGTCCGGGTACGCGGGTTTACGGTGTGTACGCGGTGTGAGCTGGAACCGTCCCATACGTTGTCCTATTAGTGTTTGTCCCATTTAGTGTGGGTGTAGTGTCGTTTTATAATATACTGGCTATCTATAGCCTGCGGACCGGAACTCAGCAGTGCACACACTGTTATGAGGTTATTACGAATATTTTTTTTATGTTTAAATTTAAGTATTTAAATAAATCTTTATTGATCAACTAAAAAAATTTACAATGATCTTGAGACGTGTGGAAATCTTCCTTTAAGTGTAAAAACACCTGTGCCAGAAGATCCCGCTCTTCCATAGCCATAATACAGATAGATTAACTTAATCCGTAAGATATAAACTATTAAAAAAAAGTGTGTGTGTGTGTGTGTGTGTGTGTGTGTGTGTGTGTGTGTTTGTGTGTGTGATATATAGGTATTTCAAATACAAAATCAGACGGATCGTGCACGTATCTGTGGTTAAGGCAGAATCGTCAGCGCTGTAGGTAAAAGAAGAGCACTGTAATCTAAAATACACGTATATGTTTAGGTAGTTCAGACACAGATGGTCCACCATTTATTGTGCAGTATATGTCTAAATTAGCAGGCAGACTTAGTTTTGCAGCATATGCTGTAAGAAAAATTAGATGTCTCTCCAATGTTGAGATAACTACATTTGTTTATTTTGGTTACTTTCATAGCGCAACATATTATGGAATCTTGCTTTATGGTAATGCGACTGACATTGAACTAACAGTGAAGATATGCAGGGTACTGCAGCTGAGTTATAACCTTATCACTGGCTCGATACACACCCCATCACTTGTAATCTTAAACTGCCCTACATTCAACTCTTCTTTTTTATATATGTGATGTGTATATTACCAGTTAATAAATGTCTTTCTTTCTTTGTATTTTATGGCTTAAACAGCTAAAAGGTAGTGTACCTATCCAGACTGACTTCTGGGGAAATACGAGTTCTAAAATTTAGACAAAAAAATATATTCATTAAAATATGTTTAATTTATTAACACCTGTAGATTTTATCCAAACCAATTTTTATCCCAATAGTGTTGACTAAATCTTATCTGTTGCATTTCTTGGCCTGTGTTCAACTTTGGACTTGTGAAAGGCAGTAATGATGAATGATGATGAATCCCATATTGCCGTAAAATGTTATCTAAAAAAGCTGTTCACGTCAAATAACAGTAACTTTGAGTTAATATTTTTTTTATTTTTTTTTTTATGAGAACGTTACTTCCACGCTAGGACTTTCTTCTGTGTCATGGAGGAAATGGGGAAAACATCAATTTCAAATGGACAAACATTCAGTCCCGGGACAGTTATTTGTAGGCCATACAAATACTTGTTCCGTGCGGTATTCGAACCCGCGGCCCTTTGCGCTGCAAATTATTACTAAGATACTCACGCAGCTGTCAGTAATTATTCTTCAGCATCGCTTATTTACGCGAATTCCGCCCCAAGGGGCCGAACAGTGTTGATCAGATTCAAGGATGCCATTTTGCTCTTTACTGTCAAACAATAGGGATTATTTCGGTGTATGCCATGTGACCGTGGCATACGTTTAGACGTCTTCCATTGTTTGTGTGACTTTGTGTTGTGAAACACTTAAACTTACGTATTGTTGTTGCTGGTAAATAACAAGCTAGGGACGCAACTGGAGTTTTTTCATCTAACTCATATGAACGGTGATATATTTCAATCTGTGAAGGACGTGTTTACATTTACGCGTGTTTATAAATATGTACCACAACTTTTTAACCTCAGTATGATTCGTTTTCTTTTGTTATATATTTATCAATTGTTGTCTACCAACCTACACTATTGGAAAGGCTTCTCAATAATACGGCAGTCGGTAAACATTGCTTGAAACATTTGCCCATTATCACCACATCTATTATCAGTCATAAAAAATTGGGTTCAGGGTTTTTGGACGGATTTTCCGTGGTCGAAGGATATTGTTTGCAAGATTTTTAAAAGTTTTTTAATATTGTTTCGGATGTTTCGTTTAGGTTTCGTTCAGGATAAGACCTTCATTCGGTCTCTGTAATTTTTTTAATATTGTATTACCAGTATAAAGTAATTGTAACATCAACTTCCGAAAACTAAAGCCTCACACTCTACGCACTGCACTGTGTTAAAAATCTGTTCTTCATTAAGAATAACCAAAGCTTTGCATTATAGAAAATTATTAAAGCTGTACAAAAAAAAGAGATGTTAGACAATAACACCTATTACGTATTTCCGATTCAATTTGGCGAGTGCACATAAAAATACGTACTTTAATTTACCATCTATATAATACTATAGTATATTTACATTTAGTATGTAATTACTTCAACTTGTGACAATTGGGGAATAAGTATTAGGGAAGGTGGCTGTAGGTAGTTTTTATGGGTATCTCCAAAATGTTGTATACCCTCATGACTGTACGGAACCAATCAGTCGGTAAGCCACCCAAATCTCCATCGTCAATCCAGGCTCGACCGCACAAATATAAGGTTGACCTTTGAAGAAAAAGCTAGAATATTTTCATTATTTAAAAAGTAATATACTAAAATATTGTTACAGAAATAATAAATGACAAGATTCCTCCGTCGGTCGCGCACAATGAAAACAAAATGAAGTGAAACCAGTGAGGCATTACAGAGGGAATTCTACTGACCTTTATACTCTCTGTGCATTTACGTGACTCTATTCTAATAGCTTTTACATTCTGTAATATGAGCGAGGGTTGACAGCCTTATATGAACGAATAACTTAACAAAACCTTCTTACAATATTTGTTTTGTAAAAATAAAATAAAAACATCGAATACTAATCCTGTTTTACAGACATTTTCAAGTTTCATTGTAATAATATACTCATCATCATCATTACAGCCCTTCACAAGTCTTCTGCTGAACATCGTTTTTTTGTTAATTCTTACATTTACACAAAACACGTAACTGAGTCAACTGCATCAATCGACTTCTTGCAGTTGTAATATTAATGAGCCGTCAAATTATAAATTCCAGTCGATAAGGAATAAAAGTTCTAACTAGATTTTTTTTCTGAAATTTAAAATGTAGGTCTTATTACAAAAAGGATTTTATAATTAGTCTTAGGCCTAAACTAAAGTGTTTTACGAAGGAAGTCGCGCGTAAATATGAGACCTAAACACTATGAATGCCTCGATATATATGCCTTTTTGCCGATACGATACCGATGCCGATGCTCTTATAAAAATATTGGCGGTACCGACACCGGTACCGATACGCTTATTGAATTCAAAAATAAGGGTACAATAAATAAGACACAAGTCAGGTTATTTTTTTAATTATTATAAAAATAACAAATATCATGATAAACTAAATAAAACCGTTTAAAATTATAGACAGTTTCGTTTGCAACGAAATAGACGAGACAACACGCGCGTTTACATTACATTTTTGAAAAGTATGGTTGAAACGGCCATAAAAATATCCCCGATGCCGATATATCGGCAAACTTCGAGTATCGCCGATATATCGGCATCGATGTCGGATGCATCCCTACTAAAAACCTAAAATGTTTGAATTAGTCAAACAAAATGGAATGGGAAAATGTAGCGCCGCAGCTTAGGGGCATCTTTTCTTATTAATCCACAGCTTAAACCCGAGACTATTAATTAAATACGTTTTATAATAAGAGGGTATACGATCATCATATGTTTGTAAATATGTATGTATAATGCATATATGCCCTCATACAACATGGTCTTCCAAAGGTTCGCATAATTCCAACTATCGGTACATGTGTATATCTCAGTTTCAGTCTATCGATCGAATGTAATTTTTGCAGTTAAAATTTTGGAGGATTAAATTGGCAGCAGCATTTTTCAGTTAAACCATACGGTATGTCAAAGATTGCAACTATGGCAAAGTTCGTCGTAAGAAGAAATTTTTGGGAGAGACTTTTAAATGCTATAATAAATGGAATAGATGAAAAAGCAAACATATAATATGTAACTGAAATCAATTGCAAGCAACAAAATAGTTTTATACGCATATGTTTGCGTCCAGCTGTGAACTTCTAGGGGCTGATAAAGAAAGAGAGAATAAAGGTGTGTGCGTGAGTGCGTGTCAAGAAGTAGAGCATGCTTTCGGCATCACTTGGTATGTATGCAGCGCTCCTTTTATCTTTCTTTGCTGATCTGAGATTATATCCTAACAAAATTCTATTGCTAATCATAAGGCCTCCCCTACAGATTGATTGTAGATATTTGCCATATTGGCCACGCATCGCAGGCGGTTTGATAACCGCAGTATTTTTATTACTTTGAGCTGTGATCAGGAAGACACAGCTGTTTATCATCATCATCATGCCCTTCACAAGACCACTGCTGAACATAGGCCTTCCCTAAGGTATGCCATAAAGCACGGTCCTGAGCCACCTGCATCCATCGACTTCCTGCATGTCTTACCAGGTCGTCCACTCCATCTAGTGGGGGGTCGCCCTACACTTCGTCTACCCGTACAAGGCTGCCACTCGAGAACCTTTTTTCCCCAACGGTTGTCGGTTATTCGAGCTATATGGCCGGCCCATTGCCACTTCAGCTTACTAATCCGTTGGGCTATGTCGGTCACTCTGGTTCTACTGCGGATATCCTCATTTCTAAGTTTATCACGCAGAGAAACTCCGAGTATAGCCCTCTCCATAGCTCGCTGAGCGACTTTGAGCGGCCAGCAGTGAAGGACCACGTCTGTTTATACGCAGTTTCAATTCTCTTCATCGCCTCCTACGACGTCTATGGAATTATGATGACGGTTCTTTTTTTATACAATAAGGGTAACAAACTAGCACACAGCCCATCTGATGGTAAATGGATATTGTTGCCCATCTCACTCTCATCTACATCTATCCTCGATTAACAATCAAAATGCAGATGCGTTGTCACCCTTGAAGATTAAGCTAGAATGCCTCGATCCAGTAAAAACGTCGATATTCGTGAGAGCGTGGTCTTTCCCCGATAGAGCTACAACCATCATATAGCCGCAGCGTGGCTCTCCCACGTGAAAGTAATAAATATTTTTAATACCTTCGCTTGAAATGCGCTCAGTGTTGCAATAACTGTTAGTTATTGTAAACAATTCGCCCAAACCACGGCACCTACAACAGGTTTTAAGTAGCAAACGAGTAAGTTGGAAACGAGATGAGGGCATTGGTATCGTAATATTTTTATGTAATTGATCTAAGTCGCCATTATAAATCAAAGTTAATTAACTGTGAGCTAAAATTCTTGCATGTTAAGAGAACCACTTTATTATGATGTAAATATTGCATACATATTGTGTTAAACCGACAAGTAATGCGTGCTGTGCTGACCTTTACAGTTATGACGTCCTGGTAACTTAACGATATAACATATGATACTCATATGTTGTACAATTAATATACAAGGTCCAAATCCTTTATAAGAACTTCGAAACACATCCGCTATGAATATGTCAAATGATTCGTAAGTCGTGACCAGTGTTTAAACCTGTTTTATAGCGATTTTGCAGCTCAATGCTTCTGTGTTTAGTAAGATGAGTGTAGAAAATCGGAGACCTTTTTTACTGGAAACGAGCCATTCTGTCTTAGTTCTCAAGGGTGACAACGCCTCTACATTTTGATTCTTAATCGAGGAGGAGATGTAGGTGTAATGTAGATGTCTATGGACCTTAGTATCAACTTATCATCATGTGAACTGTGGGCTCGTTTCTACCTAGGAGTTTTTACGTGGTAGATGCCATGCCGCAGTTATATTAGTAGTATAGTTGTAGCACGAATGAGTCAGCTCGACCGGGAAAGGACAAAATACTAGCGTAAAATAGTAGCTTAATACTGCTGTGTTTCGTATGGTGAGTGTAGAGAACCGTAGACCTTTTTACTGGTAACGAAGCAAACCATTTTAGTCCTCACGGGTGACAACGCATCTGCATTTTGATTCATAATGGAGGATAGATGTTGATGTCTATGGGCCACAGCAACCGCTTTTCATCAGATGGAATGTGCGCTTGTTTGTCACCCTATGCTATATAAAAAAACGTCCGTTAGGGTAGTTTCCACGCTCTTACCTATGGCTGCCTCCAAAACCGGGTACTTGCACTGCTATATTCCCGTCAGCTATAGATTCAGTATAATCATAGGCTGTGAAGTGTGTGTGACCATATTAGTCCTCAGAGGAGACAATGCAAATGTAGTCTTCTTTATTTGAAGTTAACTATAAGTGTCCATGGGCTGCAGTAACCACTTACCTGGTGGACTGTTAGTTTGTTTGTCACTTAATTTTATTAAATGTTTACATACGTATTCACAACTTTGTAGTTATGGAGTAAGAATACCCAATACCACGTGTCGTTCCGTGGGTGTCGTTAGAGGCGACAGAGGAAAACCAAACTGAAGATAGGCAGCACCGTCTTCCTACTAACAACTATGAAATAAAAAACTGTGGTTGCCAACCCGTCTGCCAAGTATGACAACTATGGCATCATCTCGCTGGCATCAATGTTCCTGACGCGATCTATGGAAGAAGCCCATAGAATACTATAATACACAATAGAATGGCTGCCAGCCTTATTTTGTACGAGAACAACGCCGGGAGTACACATACAAGTGGTTACGTCGCTTTTATGTGCGTTTACAAATTACAAATTTCGATAAATAAATGTTGCAAACACATTTTATTATTACATTTAATTAGACTTTATTCTAAGGCAATAACAACGGATTCACAATGAATATTTACAGATCGTCTCTTTCTGAAAAGAAAGAGAAGGAATAAGATAAGTGTGTTGACAGACATGCATTCATTACTATACTACTGAACTGATTTTGATAGTTTGATGTCTGGTTATGTTAAAAAGGTAAACTGTCACAGCTTAGTAGGCTTTACAAATTTGTTTGTTATTAGCCGTTAAGCCGCGAACTTGGCAAAAAAGCAATGAAAGTATATACTAAAAAGTTTATGTTAAAGTAACGTTTATAAAAAATTCATATACGTAACAAGTGATGATTAAACTAAACATTATTAAAAACTAAATATTATTAGTTTCAATAAAATAAATTTTAAAAGCAAATAAATTAATAAAAATTAAAACAATGTGCATGTGCGTGTGCATTGTGCATCCACACTACAAGTAGTACCAGGAATTGTAATATAAAAATACTATTCACTAGCGAACCTAATTCGATTCGCGCCGGCATTATTATATTAACCGTTAATTAATCGTAACTTAATTGAGACTAACTACGTGCTGGGCGGAGAAGGAAAACATCCTGAGGAAACCTATTAGTCCCCCCAAACAATCTGAAGCCCACCGCCCAATTCGCAATGGAACAGAGCGGTGGATTAATTACTCTATAACCCCCGTTGAATTTGACTACCTCCTTGGTGTAGTGGTCGGAAGCGCGTCTGCTGATCTTGAGTACCCGGGTTCGAAGCTCGGTTCATCCCAGAAACTTAGTTGTTAGGTTTTTCTGTGAATTTTTTTTGACTGAAAATAGTTTCACCCTCGTGAATCAGAAAGCTCGTAAGGTCGGTCGTGTTGGATTGTCGTCCCACTATGTGAGGGAGAATAGATAGTTCACTTGTGCTTGCGCATATACTTGTACACTTTAATCCTGTCCTGCCTAGATCGATAGCCTTCGTTGAGACTGGCCACCGTGACCGGGATTCAGTCTGGAGGACATTATTATTTACTTCATATCCCTCTCTTAAATGAAAGGAATAATTGCCCAGTTATAGGACGTGTGTAGGCTGTATATCTTTTTAATATATATAAATTACGTTATAGGATATAGAGATAGAATAGTTTTATTGCCCATGAGTGACCCACAATTTTTTAATGCGAATTTAAAGATTTTTAATAGGACATGACAAAGGGTTGTCGAAAAAGGCAGAACAACGTCTGCCTGGCAAGCTAGTTACATATATTTCAGGTTCACGTCAAATGTTATTTTTTTATCAATAATAGTAATCAGCATGTTGTGTCCTACTGCATGACAAAGGCCTCCCAAACCTTTATTATTATTATCGTAATAAATGTAATGGCGAAGTAACGAACGAGCGTCGTGTTACGTGACCAAACATCATTCCGGTAAATTAAACAACGTCTGTACATTCATCAGACAAGACGCAATATTGAATAAGATACGATAACTGTCATAAAGGAATGAGTTTTTGGACACACTCGTGTATATTATTATTTTGGAGTTGCTTGGATAGGATCTATTAAAGTGGCGTTATTAGATTTAAGTTATATACATACCAATTTTTCGTGTTTTAAAAATAATTATCATTAAATTTTCGGAAAAAATATAGCCTAGGGATACATTAAGAGACAACAACAGATATAAAGAAATGCTGCTGGGCCCTCCTAGCCCAGCATTTCTTTAAATCTGCTCGTAAAGTTGCATCACGATCAGTTCAGCTATTACGAAGACTAACTCAGGCGGGCAGAGACACAAAAATGTTAAAGTAAAAAAGTAAAGTTACAGCCTATATACGTCCCACTGCTGGGCTCAGGCCTCCACTCATTTCTGAGAGGGTTTTAGGGCAAGGAAGTGTCCGCCGCGCTGCCCAAATGCGTGTTGACGAACTTCACATGTCTTCGAAATATTTTTTTTTCTTATTCCTCAGACATGCAGGTTTCCTCACGATGTTTTCCTTCACCGCCGAGCACGTGGTAAATCTTAAAAAAGGTTATATATAAAAGGTAATCCAGCTCTTTCAATACTGCAGACATACACTTCAATTTTATTTTTGTATATGTATGTATATATATATATATATATATATATATATATGTTTTTACTCTCTCTTCACAATGTTACAGGTCACAGACTTAAGAGGGCATATGCGTTTTACGTCGAAAACTACATGTTTTAGGGCTTTTCCAAGGGCGATATCGTAACGATTTGAGGCCTTTCCAAACGATATCATTCATACCCTCCTATCGACACATCGGGGTGGTGGGGTGGGAGGGGAAAGAAGATGATTCTGGAATATTACGCAATCATCGCAACCGAAGGAATAAAAAGGCACGCGCGGCCGACGCGCGCCCTCTTCTCGCCGTGCTCGTCGTTGGAACCACACCGCCTAGGATAAGTGTTCTAAAGAGCTCTTGCCCACGCGCACCGCTAGTATAACCGCTTAGCCTGAAGCAGTCGAGCTCCAGGAAACCCGCCTCACCTCGTGTGAGATATAGTCGCGCACCGCCTCTCTCCAGAGAGTCTACCCAGAGAGTCTACCCAGAGTATCTTCCAGAAGTCGCAGCATAGAAGCAATACCCCGGTGAATGAGCATTCCTTACTAGTTACTGCTTGATATAATTGTGTCCGCTCCAATTTATTTTCTCCTAATCAAGCAGGATTCCTTTCATAGATTTGGCAAATAATAGTTAGTTTTAGGGAAGAGCGAGTGCATTGTATGGGAAACCGCGTGCTATAGTCGCCATTTTATGTAAACGTAGAAGCATTTCGCATATACAGTCCACTTTGGTTAATATCTCGCGTAATAGGTTTAAGGCTCGACCGGGGAATTGGACTTCGGTAGCCTTAGGCTCGTCGCTCCACCAAGTACGCTCCGGGTAATCCCAACGATAGGACGTATCACTTTTTCTCACCGACACCGTGCGATCGCGTTGATACACCGATATGGATATACTACACTATACTATAACTAGCTACTTATAGCACTATCAAGCATTTTAAACGATTGAAACTTTTTTAAGCGATATTTTTGGTAGTAAGTAATTTTGAAATATGTTTATGGTAACGGTAATATTTAAATATTAAATGAGTTAATGGTGGCAAATTTACATTTCATAATTTTTTTTTTTAGAAATGGGTAATAAACATAAGCAATTCGGCTCTAGTAAAAATACAAAATCGTTGGCTTTCACCTTTGGCTCCGTGGCGGAGTGACTTGCTAATGAGTTGTGCAGACGGAACAAAAATTTCTGTAACCTACAAATAATTGTTCCGGGTCTGTATGTTTGTCCTTGTGAAATTAATGTATTTAAACTGCAACCACGATGTACTTAGGAAAAATTCCTAGTGTGGAGATAACGTTATGATTAAACAAAGACATAAAAAAGATATGAGCCGTGCTTGAGTTGAGTAGCTCAAGGGCGAAATTTTCGCCGTAAACGCGAGCAATTCGGGTTCGATCCCCGCCGATACTAATGAAATTGTTAGTTTGATGATTTATGTTTACATTACGAAACAGAATAAAAGTTTATCAAATGATATATATTTTATATAGTACATATTTTAATTAGAACATATTTTATAATATACTCAATAGGGTGAAAATGTAAAGCCGACTTCAATGTACTAAAAGAATAAAACCATTTCAACATATTAGCCTCCAATTTCTATATACTATTTAAACCATTAAGTGGAAATTATTTTTTTTATTCTTTTAGTTCTAATAATATAAAAATGATTCGTGCAACTAAAGCCGACTTTCCACTATGGTATATAATATAATTTATGTTACATCTCGAAATGTAAATTAATATTCCTCACCGTACTTTTAATGGAACCGTTTCCACTGAGATATAATATATATTACATCCCAAACTATAAATATTTTTTCGATCGACCGAGCGATTTTTTCATATTATATTTCACCTCCTGTACCCCGCAGACCTTTCCGCGCCTCCGCTACGTCCTCAGATCATCCAATGATGAAAGCACACTGGTAAAAAGATATATCTCACAGTGTGAAGGGCAATCGTGGGATATAATTTATATTTCGGGATATAATATGTATTATATCCCATAGTGGAAAGTCAGCTTAAAAGCAACTAGCGTCGCGCTCGCCCTGACACGCACCGAGAGCAGAGATAACATTGTAGTGTGCGTCAATATTACGCCGTTCCAAAGCGATCGCGTAGATTTCGACTTGGACATATTTGGATATGCGCTCAGGGCAAATTCCAAAGTAATTGTTCAAAAAAATTTTTCAAACGTTTAATTCAAAATGTTTGTTTTTATTATTTGTAAAATATCAGTGCCATAGGCTTCTACTCCGTTCACATGTTACACCTTTTTTTATTCAGACGGTAAAAAACGTCATCCAGTATACATAACTCAATATAATAATAGAGCTTCAATAATAGTAACAAAGACACTAGAGATTTCTTAACTAGTTTCGCGGTAGCTCAAGGCTCAATAGCTAAGCGCTCGACGTGAATTTTACAAGTATGGGGGCAACCCGCGTTCGATCGTGACTCCATGAATAAATGACCATGTCATTTACTTTCACTTGCTACCCCCGAGAAAAGAGCTCTTAATAAAGGCTGCCAACGCAATTGCATTTCTTCTTATGTTGTAAAGGTTTACGGGTGACGAGATCACTCTTTTTATCAGGTGAACAGTATATTCATTATCTGTACTTCCATAATTTTTTTATAAATTGAGTTTGCTCATTTTAGTAAACTTGATTGGTTTTTCGTTTTAACAAACAAAACAAAATACATTATTACCTTTAAACAGTATTCAAGCACCTACCAATTTTTATTTATCTACTTCCTTTGATTCGGTTTGATTCGGATGGACTGGTAGAGAATGCAAGGCATTAAGTCCGCCGATTGTAACCATAAGACTAAGGTGTTTTACAATAACGATTAAACAAATTAATGATTGTTTCTATACATATTCTCGTACATTTACTATAGAAATATTTTGTGCGTTTGCTTTGACAACTCAATGTTATTTGAACTGGTGTTTGGTAGCAAATACTTTTCAACTTGTGGGTTAATTGCGTTGTAGTGGCGACATAACAGATCACTGTTTAACGTCAAATAGGTATCGTAAGAAGCGACTACGGGACGGAAAAATGCGAACGTTCCACTCATCTGTTGTTTTTTCTTTAATCTTTTCTCTAAAGTATGTGACATACAGCCGCCCATGAACAACTGTAACACCAGGGGACTTGCACATGCGTTGTAAGGAAGTCATCCCATTCAGTTCAGAGGGAATGAAGTCAAGGATATCATACATGTGGTAATAAGATAGACACTCCGTTACGCCAGACATGCAGCTTAATAAGTCTTCTTCTCACTTCGTTGTTACTTTGTACCCATTCATTACCAAAACATATTGTTTTCTGTAGAACTAGTACCAAATGATACGCTATAGGTCCGAAATTTAGACTAAAATAGAAAATCTTTTCTCTAAGTACATTTATAAATGATATATATACATGCATAAATTTTTACTAAAATACCTTCAAAATTCATTGAAACAATCTACGACATAAAATATTGAAAAGATTTAAGTAGATTTCGTTAAAAAGTCAAAAAAATAAAATAGATCAATATATTGAGGACAATGTTGAGTCTCCTACTGTGCACATGCAAGTAACCCTACCCCTGGCTTCTTATATATAGACTGTTAAAACTGACATTTAAAAAATTATTAATATACGACTTAGAGACCTTTAAGAGAAGAGCTTACTTCTTTCTAAAAGGCCAGCAACACACCTGCAACTCCCCTGGTGTTGCGGTTGTTCATGGGCGACGGAAGTCACTTACTATCGGGTGAACCGCGTGCTCGTTTGCCCCTTCTTCTATAAAAAAATACATTTGACATTCTATTGATTTTATCACCAAATTAATATCAATTTGTAAATAACACTGTAACCGTGTAAGAATATCCACTACTCCATAACATCCCGTGGGTGTTGTAACAGGCGACAGATGTACAAATCAGAAGTTGTGCAACAGCGACTTCCTAATAACGACTAAAAAGAATTTTTGGCAAATATGGAACATATTATGAGGCATTATGTGGGAAAGACTTATGTTCAACAGTAGACTAGTAGACTGTAACTTTAACTACAACATGCATTTAAAAAAATTTTGAGTTTCTTGCCAGTTCTTCTATGACAAAATCTTGTTTTGCAAACCGGTGTAGGTTTTCTATCGCTATTTACAATGAGAGGGGCTGACCTTATGTCCAACAGTTGGCTGTTACGAGCTGATGAAGAAGAAAACAATAATTAAATTAGACTTGTATTCAAAGATCAGACATGATGTATTAACTAAGCTCGAAGGCTGGGCAGCGTTCGGGAAATTACGACACATCTTCTCGTCAGGTATACCTCAATCTCGGAAAACTGGATTGTACAACCAGTGCGTGTTGCCAGTGATGACTTACGGATCTGAGACGTGTTCCTTCACTGCTGGCCGTATGAGGACGCTCAAAGTCGCTCAGCGAGCTATGGAGAGCGCTATGCTCGGTGTTTCTCTGCGTGATAAACTTAGAAATGAGGATATCCGCAGTAGAACCAGAGTGACCGACATAGCCCAACGGATTAGTAAGCTGAAGTGGCAATGGGCCGGCCATGTAGCTCGAAGAACCGACAACCATTGGGGAAGAAGGGTTCTCGAGTGGCAGCCTCGTACCGGTAGGCGAAGTGTAGGGCGACCCCAACTAGATGGAGTGACGACCTGGTAAGACATGCAGGAAGTCGATGGATGCCGGTGGCTCAGGACCGTGCTCTGTGGCATACCTTGGGGGGAGGCCTATGTTCAGCAGTGGACTTGTGAAGGGCTGTATATGATGATGATGATGATTATGTATTTACTCAGCAATTGACACTCATGCAGTTTTAATACAGAAAATAAAATAGAAGATACATGAATACACCATACACAAAATAAATAAGAGAAAACACAAACATAAAACAATCCGATTGCATGAGTGACGTGATGCTGAAAATGGCACTGAATTAACATAACGCTGTCGCACGGCTACGGTAGCCTTGGTTTTCAGCAATGCCCATTGAGGTTGAACTCGCCCGTGAGGATAGTTTGTATTTATTATAAAGCAACGCGGGCCGCCGGCGTACTTGTACACTGTATTTCTATGACCTAGAAAGATATTATTAAAATAATAAAATAACAGAATGCAAAAGGAACTTTATATAGATATATAGAGTAAATATGCAACAAATCAATTTTCATAAAGATATTTATGTAATGTTATGTATACGTATAGAGGTCATCTTCCCTAAATGTTAACCAAAAAAAAAATTGTTTTACTTTTTACATTAGATTAACTACTTCTTCTGGCTAAAACAAGTTGCGGATACTACATAAAGTATCGCTCGGCATCGTATTATATATTTACGTGGTAGAGCCACGCTCCGGCTATATTATGGTTTTAGCACGATTGAGCCACTTCGATCGGGGAAGAACTACGCTCTCACATAATACTAGCTTAAAATTGCAGCCTGATGGTGCTGTGTTTCATATTGTAAGTGATCAGAGCCGATGACACTTTTTACTATTTTTTTATATAAAATGATGGTGATAAACGAGCACACAGTCCTCGTTTGTCCTTACCTGATGGTAATTGGGAGCTGCGGCCCGTAGACATCTACATTTATCCTCGATTAAGAATCAAAATGCAGATGAGACCTCTGAGGACTAAGATGGAATGCCTCGTTTTCAGTTAAAAAGGGTTTCCGGATCTCCACACTCACCATACGAACACAGCAGTATTAAACTGCTATTTTACGCTGGTATTATGTGAAAGCAGTGCCCGTCGATCGAGGCAAATATAAACCAAAATATAGCTGCAGCATGGCTTTACCACGTGTGAAACGAAAACGAACTAGTAACGAAGCATTTCATCCACGCCGTATAATAGCGGCGTGATATAATCTGATCTCTGAGAAACTGAAACAGGATGAGGGCAGGAGCATCTTTCTAATAATAACATACAATTACAAAAAAATTGCTACTCTTGAATACCACTTATCTGAATTTAGATTATTAATCAAAGATGTGAATTATATGAGCCCACACCGTTCATTCTTAATATCAGATTAAATATCAGATTAACTGTGTTCTCGGCTTTCATACTCTTTTCAAAAAATTTTTTTTCATGTTTTCACTATTAAAATTTTTCGCCTATTGAGCAAACCAAATATTTAAAACACATTATGCAACCTACGACAGCTCGCACGGTCGCTTCAAAATGAAAGTGGGTAGTATAAATTACCTTGTTCACTTACCGAAGTGCAATTATTTTTAACTCCCATGACACATATGTCGTATTTTAATAAATAATCGTGTCAAAGTTAAGGAATCTAAGTCGTAAAACTATCTTGGCCTCGTTTTGCAGTTTAAAATTACTACCGAAATATTCATCAAGATTGACCTTTAAATTATTAATAACGTTTTAAATATTCATAGTGCATAGTTAAGTAAATACAATATTATTCCATAATATATTAAATTCGCAAACTTGCTTGGCTGTTCTTTTATACAATGGTAGCTAACCGCAAGGCATTTGTTATCTAGCCAATACGATTTTTAAAACTAAAAAATATACGTAACTATTCCATCACAAGCGATACGTTGTAAATTATACACTTTGTAGCAAATACTGAGGGAAAAGATCATTGTTTTTTTTTTATTAAGGCAGAGTTCACATAGTAGAATACGCAATTGTATACGATGCTATGTGATAAAAAACCGCATGTTCTAAAATATACAGCCTCTCAAGTTATTTTAAGATAACTTGAGAGGCTGTATATGTCTAATACCGCCACACTAACATCTTAATTTTTAAATAACAAGTGATAAAATTAAAACTTTTTTACAACCGACTTCAATATAAATAAAATGAGAATACCATCAATGTACTCGAAGTCAATTGCATTATTAAGAAAAACTCAAAAACTGCTGGTCAGATCATGATTTAATTTATGTGGGACCACATCACAAGCACCCACACATAAAAACGATACAGTCGAATTGAAAACCTCCTCGTTTTTCGAAGTCGGTTGATAATAAGATTTATTTTGCCAAAATATTTAAAATGGAGCAATTTATTCAATATTTTAAATGAATGAATAAAAGAGCCGTGATAGCTCAGACGGTTATCGCTCGCTGTAAATTTCACAGTTCGCGAGTCACCCGTGTTCGATCCCCGCCGGTACCAATGAAATTGTTAATTGCAATTTTTAGTGCTGATTTACCACGTGGTCTGTGGTAGGGGAAAACATCGTAAGCGAAACCTGCATGTCTGAGATTTTTTTTAAAGAGATGTGTAGTTCGCTTACACGCATCGCGGCAGCGCGTCGGACACATCCTTGTCTTAAAATCCTCCCAGAAATGAGAAGAAGCCTGTAATGTTACAATATACATACAACATACATATATACAATACAAATACTGAAAATGTTACAATAGAAATTTTTTTTATTATTATTGTAGGACAGGGTGATAAAAGAGCACACAGTATACCTGATGGTAAGTGGTTGCTGTGACCCATAGACATCTACATCTATCCTCGATTACGAATCAAAATGCAGATGCGTTGTCAAACGTGAGGACTAAGATGTAATGCCTCTTTTCCAGTTAAAAGGACCTCCGGTTCTCTATACTCACCACACGAAACACAATAAATATAATCAAAATAGCAGCATTACGCTGCTATTTTACGCTGGTATTCTGTGAGATGATGCGAGAGACATTTTGAGAAATCTGAATTTGTCATAGAACGTATTCAGTTATAACTAGTTTTTTTTTTTGGTTTTCTATCTACTAAGCTACACTGTCGTCAACAAAGTTAATCCATTGTTTTCTTTTACTTTTGCCTCATTGTTCATTCGTTTCAAAATCAAACCTGATTTTCAATATTCCTGCCCGCTTTGGGATTGAGTATGCCATATAAAACGCGGTACATTTGTCCTGAAAATGACAATGTAAGAGTAGCTAATATTTTGACATGTACATACTACTTCAAATTCTAAGTCGCATTACTATTTACTTGCCACATAACTCTTGAGTGATAGTGAGATAGAAGGAGGACATGTTTCAATAGCACGTACTTTTAATCAAAGGACATTTACGTGTCCGAGAGAGATAGCATACCTCATACTTTATTAATTTGTTTTATTTTGTATTTACAACAATGTTTTACAAACAAATCGCCTTCAAAAATGTTACAATGGAGATTATTGTCTAAATATAATAAATAACATAAATGTACCGACTAATTTGACGTGCAGTTTCGTGGTCACTTGGAAGGGAAGGCCAAATTGGCCTCTAAAAAAGCTTGGCGTGCTCAGCAGAGCGGGACAGTATTTCATGCCGGCACACCGCCTGCAACTTTACAAGGCGCAGGTTCGGCCGCTCATGGAATACTGTTCCCATCTCTGGGCTGGGGCTCCCCAGTACCAGCTCCTTCCACTTGACCGCATCCAGCGCAGAGCGGCTCGAATCGTCGACGACCGAGTGCTTTCCGATCGGCTCGACTCACTGGCGCTGCGAAGAGATGTTGCATCTCTTTGCGTTTTTTATCGCATCTATCACGGGGAGTGCTCTGAGGAATTGTTCGGATTAATCCCAGCCGCCAAATTTCGTGAACGCACTACACGGCAAACGTCCCGATACCATCCACACCATCTGGATGCTTGGCGGTCCACCACTGTACGTTTCAAAAGGAGTTTTCTTCCGCGTACAACCTCTCTGTGGAATAATTTACCACCGGTGATTTTTCCGGACCGATACGACCTGGGGACCTTCAAGAAAAGAGCTTACTCCTTTCTAAAGGGCCGGCAACGCACCTGCAATTCCCCTGGTGTTGCGGTTGATCATGGGCGGCGGTAGTCACTTAACATCAGGTGAGCCACATGCTCGTTTGCCCCCTCTTCTATAAAAAAAAAAAAAAAAAAAAAAAAAAATTTGAAATGCGACGTTGTACTAAGTATAAAAAAGAGACTACTCTTACAAACACATTCCTGAGTCGTGTTCCAATCATACTCAACACTAGTACGCTTCGAGTTTAAGGGTGCATACTGCGTACACTTCAACCTTATTTATAACAGTCTGATGTGCAGTCACCTTAACACTAGTGGCATTCAAGTCGGACCGTGAGCAGTTCATTCACACTCGCGCCAGGATGAAGATAACTCTGCTTACGCAATTTGATGTGTGTCGTGTGCGCCGTGGCGGGCGTACGTATTATGGTAACAACTGGGACACGGCCTCAGTCCCAGCTGTTACCATAACGGACATGTTACAATAAAAATATTATTCTATGACGACAATAATATCAGTGCCTCAATTACTTAGAGGTCCCGTCTTGGTAGGTTTTCTATAGGATAAGAATGACAAGCAAACACAGAGTCTAGAAGTCTCCAGTTCTCTACTCTCAACATATCAAACACATTAGCATTAAGAAGCCATTTTACGCTGGAATTCTGTGAGAGCGTAGACCTTCTCCGGTCGAGCCGATCCATTCGTGCTACTACTATATAGCTGTAGCATGACTCTCACTTACTTCTGCCACTAAAAAGAGGGGCCTGTACTGTTGTTTTCGGTGAACTAAAGTGTTAAGTGTGATTAATTATTAGTGTCAATTTTGGTAATTCAATCGGCAGTTTTTATTGTCACGAACATTACTTATCCAGACGGGCTGCGAGGCAGATAGGAGTCTTACCACCTAGTGAGCTGGATTTCAATAGATGGCAGTACAAATCTCGTTAAGGCCAGAAGTAAAATACGCGGACCTGCGTCAAACGTGTGAAACGTCTGCTACAACTATGGACTATCACCACTCCGTCTGCCAGCCGTGGCGATTATGGCAAATCTTCCCTACCACGCAAGCGGTCCAAATCTAGTAGAGTATTTTTACGAGCTGATGAAGATTTTTTATTATTGTAATGAAGGACGTCATTGATTATATAAAGTGTGGTGACGACAATATGTAATGGCAATATATTTTTCGTCTCATTTCGCGACGAAAAGTAAACTTTAAATCACAGAAATATACCTCACTGATGGGGGTTACAGCTGACAAGAGTACACTCTCTGGCTTCGTCCATAAGTTTTAGTTAATTTCTAAGATATATACACACGACGTTTTAATAAACTGATTAAAAAGAAAACACTTTTATGATCTTGACACCTAATGTCAAAACAGGTCTCTACTTGGTAGAGTCCCACTTAAGTTATATTATAGTTGTAACGGTCTGGTCGCCTGGACAGCTCTCACAGAATGACAGCGCAAAATAGCAGCTTAATGCTGATGTGTTTCGTACAGTAAGTGTAGAGAACCGGAGCCCCTTTCTACTGGAAATGAGGCTTTCGCTCGTCTTAGTCCTCAGGGATAACACGCATTTTATCATTTTGATCCTTAATCGAGGTTAGATGTCATGTCTATTGGTCACAGTGTTCACTAATCATCAGGTAGATTGTGTGCTCGTTTGTCACTTATTATATTATAAAAAGATTTGATTAAAGTTTTTGTGAACCTCAACATCTACGCGGGTTCCTAAAAACAAGGCCTTCTCAGAGAAGTTAAAATTTGAGACTGTTTAAGCTAGCGATGAATTTATTAGTTTACTATTACTCATTAACTCAGAAAGACTAAGGGTAGAATTTCATTTACAGACAAAGGCTTCAGCTACATTTTTATCAATTTATTTACTCCGACCAGTATTTTTTCCCAACAGCACTCACTATCCAAAAGCTTTTAAATGTACACACGAAATTTGATTTTATGCCGATGCATTCGCAAAAGCAAAAGCCACAAAAAATATTTTATACAAAGAAAAATTGGAAATAACGAGGAGCGCGCTCCTGTGACAGGAATTAAAAAGTACGTTTTAATTACATTGCGTGTATTGTATCGGGCACAGCTGGCTTTTTCGGTGAAACTGAATTCGAAAGACTCCTTTATGTTAATAATTAATATGGAGCGCTGTTCCCTTTTCATTTGTATTTTTGGAAATTGCTTTGAAGAAATGAAACAATGGCCACAAGGGTGACTTACCCTAAGTTGTGTTCTAGTTATGTAGTATAATATATATAGTATCCTTTATTTATAACCTCTGTACGTGTGTTTGTCACTGAACTCCTAAACAGCTATAAATAAAAAATGTGTGTGTTTGAGTGGGTCACTTGATGATTAAGATTCACAACCACCACACCACCCGATAGGTGGCGCTGTTATCGAGATCCAGAAATCAGCCTGTGTGTGAGATTGTGTTGTATTAGAAGATGCACGAATACTATTGAACGATATACATCAACGCATAAAAATATTCAGCCTTTACGCCATTTGAGAGAAGCAATAAAAGAAAAGAGCAGAGGAAAACTTGCCAAGAGAGTGCTGCTTCTTCATGACAACGCACCGATTCTCACGGCACGGTCTCCAAGGCTGTGCTGTACGAGACTGCACGTTAGAGGAAATTAACCACCCATCATACAGCCTAGATCAAGCTCCTAGTGACTACTTTTTATTCCCTAACTTAAAAAATGACCTACGGGGAAAGCGATTTGCTGACGATAATGAACTCAGGTCCGCTGTAAATGAGCGTTTTTCTGGCTAACACGAAAAATATTCTTTCAAAGAAATAGAAAAGCTTTTTACACGAACAAGTAAATGTATTAATGTCATGGGATACTGTATTGAAAGATAAATATAATATTCATACGCCCTTCGTATAAAAGACTATCTACTATTTACATAAAGGGAGTATACCATAGGTAGGCTTTACTTTACTACAGTAATTTTCTCACTAACTGAGATCAGTTTTTCGGCGAGTACAAAAGTGCTCTTAAAATTATAATAATTAAATCACTACATTACCTACCCTACATATAAAATCAATTACAAAATATGAAAAGTTACTATAATTAAAAACAAAATAAATACTTAAAGTATTCGAAGAATGTACTTCTAACGTATTTAATGTAGACTAGAGAGGTTAGTTCAATTTATTTCTGTGAAGAGGTTTATCTCTTAAGTATTTTATTTCGTTATAAACTTATAAATTATGCGTACAATAAATTAATTCAATTCAACTCTGTCCATAATAGACTCATCTAGCTTTTATAACCTCGCATGTGTAATAGGTACTTCATAGTCCTCAGTTTAATTAATGTTTATGGATATTAAATATTTAACTCGAGTTTCAACTGAAACTATTTTTCATATTGGAGATATTTTTTCATATTGCTTTTAACAATTTTTCGTAAAAGAATTTACTTTAACGATATTTCACCTGTTTTAAATAAGTATTAAATGTGTGATCGTAAACAATACGTAGGTACTAAATGAATCTCTTTGTAAACTATATTCACAGATAATTTCCTTAAATCTAAATAAAATATCTTATTGCACGATAGATATTAACCCAGTTGCTTACATGTTCTAGAATATAAAACAGAGCAGCAAGCTTAATCTTGAAGTCAGTAACAGTTTCGATCCATTGTCAATTTCAAACATATGTAATTTCAATGTTGACAAATTACAATACTTTTGAAAACAATTTTGTTAACATTTCGGAGTTGCGTTTGTATTGACCAAAAATGTTGTCGTAATACATATATGAAGTTAGCTGAGTTACTCTTAGCAACATGCATGTTTTATTTATCGTTAAACTGGTGAAGTCATAATAAACCCTTTGTAACATTCATAAACGAGCGTTTAAGTATTAAAAACATTTAAGAAATAGGATAATTCGTCAAACATAACATCTTTTCATACATTTATTATAAAAAACGCTATATTTGCAAACGTTAAAAAATTATATGGCTAATAGGAGCGTGCCTTTGCCCTTTTTGTTATATCAGAAAAAAAAATGTTATCACAAAACATCTAATAACAAATCATTTTATTTTCCATTCTTACATACATATCATACATATAGTGTAATTTAACATTATATTAATATTCCTTTACAAATAAATCTCTCAGCCATGAGAAGAAACCCGCCAGGGGCACAAATGAAGTTCCAGCAGTGGGACATATAAAGGCCAACTTTTTTTTTATTAACAATACTTCATTCATGAAAATTTTTTTCGGAGTTTTATTTATTTACTATTTTCTCAGTAAAATCCTTAATAATACAATAATCAGCCTTAGATTCATCATCACTTATAGAAAAAAAACTAAGCCCTTAAAACGCATAATTTGAATCTCATTTTGTCTTTTACAAACAAACGATTAATATGAACGCAATTCCTAAAACTTATTGTAACGTACTGTTCTGCTAGTGCCTAAAGTCCAAATCCGAATCAATATTAATGCTCTCAGCACCAGTGTATCATTTTTGCACACGAGCGTGTGGCGCTGAGAATACGCAGCTGTCAAACAACTGTCAAAAGTGCGTCGAGAGTGCCGATTTTGCTTACAATCGGAATGGACAATATTACTATTTACTATTTTAATCTCAATTGCTTCACACAGTCACCACACAATATTTAACTAATTTAGACTATTGAGCTTTCAAGAATACGAAACGTTATAATTTCAAACCCGATCGATCGGAATTGTTTTCAAGAGTAAATAAGCCTGGCACTGAGTAAGTTTAGTATAAGTTTGTACGCTCCCAGTTGCCTACGTCACTAAATGTATAAGGGATCCTGTTGATCTGTCCGTCACTGACGCCTCTCGGCTGTGATCCTGTAATCTCTGCTTATGTCACGTTCCGTCGCTGTTTGTTTCCAATGTGCAGCATTAATAATAATTAATTGGGACTACAGTAAATATCCATCCTATATTTGAAATGTTTATTTTATTTCATTTTATTTGGGATAACAAACAATTACACATTGCATCTTGGAGTATAAATCTCTTAAATAATAGGTATATCATTGTGTAAACAACACCGTTTCTCCACGAATTATTTCACAGAGAGGAGAAATTACCCAAAACAAAAAGAAATATAGTTGATACAACATATAACAAAAATCCCGTGGTTCCCGTTAAGTGCGTTATTAGCTATAGCAATAACTATACTCCAGAAAATTCGACCGAAATTTTTTTATTTCATTTCATTACTTTTATTTGTAAATTGTATGTAGTTTTGTTACGTTAATTCTAACTTCTTCTCTTCTTTTTTGACAATACTCTACTCTCGGCCAATGCAGAGGTAAGTTAAATTAAATATTTCTTTTATAAAAGAGTTTTCTGAAGTAAAGCTATTGCTATACGCTTGAATACTGACACAGAGCACCCTGGGTACTAGGTAGTCTGTGAATACTGATTACGGCAGTGTACTTGACGGGACCCACAGTGTTTTTGTTATAAACTACGTCTAAATAAAGAAAATACCTGAACATGGACATTGATTGCACCGTTTCGGTATTCGTATGAACTCTATAAAAACATGTCAACATGTGTGAACAAGCTGTTATGTATTTGCATAATAAGATACAGAGGCGCCCGTTCACCAGCGTTAGTTCTACATCGTTTAACATAAACAGTTGGTGTGCATAGTGTCGCGAATACGTTTAGAACTAGAAATATTAAGTAAGGTGTGGAAGGTGCACATGTATACATATACGCATATTTGCGCTATCCACCATAAGTGAATCTGAAGATTATTCTATTTCGCATACATTTGAATAAAACAACTTTTTAATATAAATACCTATATATGTATATATATATATATATATATATATATATATACTGCAACTTTCAATTATTAACTTTTGTCTCTGCGTAGATCGGACCAAAAATAAAAAAAATTAAACGCCATAAAATCCGTAAAGTTAATTTTATTCAAATTAAATCGTATCACCTATTACGTGGTAGAGCGACGGTGCAGATATATTATAGTTGTAGCACGAATGGGTCAATTCGATGGGGATAGGACCAAACTCTCACAGAATACCACCTTAAAATACCGCACCGTACGAAAACAGTCGCAGTGTAATGCTACTGTTTTCGGACGGTGAGTGCAGAGAACCGGATACCCTTTTTATTGGAAACAAGGCATTCCATCTTAGTCCTCAGAGGTGGCAGCTCATCTGCATTTTGATTCTTAATGAAGGATGAAAATCTATGGGTCGCAGCATCCTTTTACCATCAAGTGGACTGTGTGTCGTTTGTCATTCTTATGGTATAAAAAAACATTATGGTAAAAATAAAACTATACGAATAGCTTTAAAATATTCTAGATACAACCTCAAGCTCATAGCATTGTTGGACAGGGGCCTCACACATTGTATGTTCCACTGATTTTATGCCAGTGTTACTGTTTTTTTTTTAACTAGTTTATTACATCTTACTGTAATATGTATTTAAAAGATCTGAAGATAACAGCGAATAGTTACAAATTCAATTTAGATAATATTCATAAACTAATAAGTAACAATAATAATAGTCATAATATCTGGAACTGTATATTATGCCAAAGCAAGTGAAAGTGTTTCTTAATGTTTGTTACTCAATCACGTACATAAACGGCTTGGGGGATTTAGATTAAATTTCACACACAGGTAGTGTTACACATTCATATTTTTTTAGTGCGAGAAAAGGACAAGCAGGAAAAAAGCTTTTCAACAATTTGACTTTGTCTTTCGTAATTCTTATCCGCCACTGCTGTGATCTGGTCGGTAGGGTATTAGAGGACCAGTATAATAACGGGTTTTGAGGTATTCTTAGTCCTGAAGAATGTCGCCTATATTCCAGCTATAGCCTTCTTTGGTAGAAGTTGGTCACAGGTGTGCACGGTCTGCAATATTCTACTTAACTGTCAGGTGGACTTTAGTTCGTTTATCAATTTAATTTTATAAAAAAATTATCTTAGTTATATAAAAAATATATTATTTTGTATTCTAAAAAAAACGCAAAAGATTTTTTTAAATCAAAGATCCAACTTTCTAGTAGAGGTCTTGCATATTTCGCTTCGTGATATTTATGACAAAACGTCTAGTGATGGTGTAGTATAAGAATATCTAGTACCCCATATCCACACAATCTTTAATATCGACCCGTGGGTATTATAATAGGTGACATATAGAAACTATTATAAGAAGAGAAGCTTTTATGATCTCAATAGTTCAAAACAATATTAGACTGCGATTGCCAACCTGACCAACCAAACCAACCTTCTAAGCGTGACAATTCTGGCAAATGCTTCGAATGCGGATAAAGATCGCAGTTTCCGACATCTGTCATGTTTGTCGCTGTTCACCGTCACTGTTCTGGAGTATTAGCCGTCAGGCGTATGCGAGAATGCTATGGCGCCATCTATTTTTCTTAAATAGATATCTAATGCTAGTTATGCTATTAATATTACTCCCAAATACGCTTAAAATGCTTGTATTAGGTATGATTAACGACAGTAGTCGATTCAAAGCTACGACTTTCCAAGTTCGCAGATCGTCTTAATCATTAGGCTGCTGACGCTAAATACAATTAATAAAATTATTATTGTTTACGTTCATACTGCGGAACTCATAATAGTCTGTGGTCAAACAGTTGAACAGATTAGAAGAGGTTTTTGCCATAGATTTATATATTAAACTAGCCTCCCAGGCGGACGTTGTTCTGCCCTTTCTGACGACCCTTTGTCATGTCCTACTAAAAACCCTTAAATTATATGATTATAATGGCAAGGTAATTCCTTACAGCGCTCATGTTAGGGACTTGGGATTAACCTTGGATTGTTCACTTACATGGCGCAGTCATGTTGAGGAAGTTAGCCGTAAAGTTAGCACTACTTTGAGACAATTGTACAGATATAAAAATATCTTACCGTCTTGTACGAAGAAACTTCTAATTCAATCGCTACGAAGGCGGCACTGAAAATTTCGGGAATCAAGGAAGTGACACAACATTACTATTTAATAATGTATTTATCGCTTTTCGAAGTATTCTCCACAAAATTTAACACATTTTTCCTAACGATGGAACCAATCATTGAAGCAACCCCATTCCATTCGGAAGTTGGGGTCTCCAAAATGGCCGTTTTTTAGGCGTCCACAGCTTCTTCGGGTGATGAAAATCTCTGCCCACGCAATTTATTCTTTATTTTAGGGAAAGTATAGAAATCATTAGGGCTTAGGTCGGGGCTATACGGCGGATGGTCTAATAATTATATGTTTTCTTGCTCTAAAAACTCTTTTGTTCTGTGTACGGTGTGAGAACTCGCAATGTCGTGATGGAGAAGGAAGCGGCTGTTGCAGTTCTCTTTACGTAGTTCAGAAACGACCTGTGGCAAACAAATGCTAGCATACCATTCTGCATTAACCGTTCTTTGTCCCTCAAGATGAGTAGTCGTAACATGGCCGGTTTTGGAGACAAACGCGACCACCATTTTTTTTGCAACACTCCGTGAACGAACAATTTTTGTTGGCTTTAACTCATTTTCGAATACCCAAATTCGTGACTGGTTTTTTGTTTCGGGTTCGTACGCGTATATCCAGGATTCATCACCTGATACGATGTTGTACTTGTATACAGTATTTTTACAGTAGTTTTACAGGATCCTGCGTGGAATCTTTCGAGAGTTCTGACGCACCAAGTAACGCGAGCCCTTTTTGCTCTTCACAGGGCGAATGCGGTATCCATCGGGAAAACAACTTTTTACACCTAATTGTTCATGCAAGATTATTTGTATTTGACTCATGCCAATGTCTAAAGTTGCCTGAATTTCGCGGTATTGTCACATGTCGATCTTCCTCAATCAGCTTACGCACAGCATCAACGTTTTGTTGGGTGACTGCAGTTTTTGGACGACCTTGACGGGGATCATCATCCATGAGCTTGACAAGTCCACGTTGAAATTCAGCAAACCAGCGATAAATTGTGGTTTTGGATGGGGCTTCATCACCAAAGGTGCAGAAATCATCCGGTCAACACACTGTTTTTGTGTTAAACCACTTCGAAAGTCATAATAAAATCATCGCTCTTGAATTTTCTCGAGTCAATTCCATTTTCTCAAGACTAAACAATGGTTTGACAAAACCTTGTGACAAGACCGAGAATCTTTTTTTAAATAAATAAATGGTATTCAATTTTTAAAACCAAGGAGTTTTCAATTAAAAAGATTTTAATATGACAGGAACAGTGGAAATATTCCATTCCCGATACTTTTAGTGCAGCCTAGTAATTCTTCCTATGTTTGATTATGCTGATGTGTGTTACTTAGATGCAGACAAATACTTGGTCAATAAATTGGATCGGCTTCTCAACAATTGTATCCGTTTCATTTACGGTCTACGAAAGTATGACCACATCTCTTTCTATCGCTCTCAACTTAAATGGTTAAATATCCCACAACGCAGGAGCCTTAGAATTCTTAGCACTCTGTTCACTATTCTTAACGATCCATTGGCCCCAGAGTATTTGAAATGTAAGTTTCAATACCTGGGTTCTTCCCATGATTGCAATCTTCGCTCTCGTAACAATCTCGTGCTCCAAACTCCCTTTCACCGTACTGGTTTCCTCTCAAACTCTTTTGCTGTTACAGCTGTAAGACTCTGGAATGCACTTCCCCTAGCAATAAGAAAATCCCCCAATAAGTGGATTTTTAAAACAAAGGTAAAGGAACATTATTTGGGTTCATCTGACACATAAATATATAAATAATCTATAACATTTAATCTATTAGATCCTTATATATATTTAATTAAGTTTGAGCTATGAGTATGTATGTGTGGTGTGTGTGGGGGGGGGGGAATGAGGGTGTATGTCTATGTGAAATTTATCAATTTTTGGGTTTCATCCTAGCCCACTGCAGTACACACATCTCCCACTAACTTTCCGGTTGGCTGGTGGAAAATGCCATATGGCATTAAGTCCGCCGTTTGTACCTTTAGTACAATAAAGTGTAAATAAATAAATAAATAATTCGGAAAAAAATATGTGAATCACTAATGGGCAAAAAAGCTATCCTATCTCTCAAGTTGGACCAAACTGCACACGGTGTGCAAATTTGATTAAAATCGGTTAAGTAGTTTAGGAGTCCATCGCGGACAAATTACGTGACACGTAATTTATATATATTAAGATGTGCAGTTGAAACACACAATATCTACTTATGTAGAACGAGAGTACCTAAAATTTTATTACGATCGAATTTCAAACACCAGACGACCACTATCGTATATTTTAAATCTATTATAGTACCTAGCTATAGCATATTTAATTACTTATCTTCTATACACATCTTATATATATAGATGGTTATATAAAATCTTATATGCTCACGACTTTCATTACTGGATTGACTTTATGCGATAAGGACAAATATAAAAACATAAAAGTAGTTTATTGCCTATAACGTAACACATAAAAGTACCTTTGCTTTCTTTTCTATAGTAATGAATTTTCATATACCACTGCTACGAACCTACCTATATAGTTCCTTCTTCTACATCAAGCAATAAAGGTCCACTACTTAATATATACTTCATATATATATACAAGATCTACCTCCTCAATAGTGAAGTTTGGGAGGTGGATTGACACGCCGGCACCTTTGACACTTCTGCCAGTAGCCTGTCTGTCTGTCTGGTGAACTTATCTCATATATATAACATAAGCCATCTACCGGAAACTATAGCTAAATATATATATATATATATATATATATATATATATATATATATATACATAAAACATAAAGAAAAATATATTATTTTTCTTTATGTTTCATGAATTTACCATATGTATATAGGCCTCCATTTAACATCTAGAACAATTACAAATATATTAAAAAATATAATTTAAAAAAATCAATTAAACTATAACTTTAGTAGGCCTCTCACAGTGTTAAGGGCTCAAAGGCAAAGGGAAAAGTAATAAATGAAAAAATATTTTTTTTTCAAACGTCTAATTCAAAATTTTTGTTTTTATTCTTTGTGAAGTATCAGTGCCATAGGCTTCTACCCTGTTTACTTGTTACTCCCTATTTTTTTTCCAGACGGTAAAAATGGTCATCCAGTATATTTGCATGCCATTAAGACATAAGTAACCTTTATTGTCTAATATCCGGAATGGCTGAACCGTTTGCGCTGAAACTTCACGAACAGATAGAGAACAGTAAGAAATGATCTAGGCTACATTTTATCTAAAAAACCTTGGAGACTTTTTTTGTGAAATCTATTGTAAAAACATAGATGACGCCACGTTAGCCAAGCTAGTCGCCCAACCAGCGAAACCGAAGTGGGTCGGTAATCTAATACCTATATAAAAATTAATTTTAGTTTGTTTGTATTTTATGCGCTACCATGCCGTTCATCAGATTGAGGTAAAACTTTGTCAAAAAGTTTATGTGCATAGTTGGACCCGGTAGATGGCGCTGTTATAGAATACAGATATCACCCAAGCTAAGCCGGGCACATCGCTAGTATGTAATAAAATAAAGGTACGTCTCTTGTCTATAAAGTAACAAATAAATAATAATTTTTATTTGCAAGAATATGGTTGTAGAGTTGTAGAATTGTACCTACGCAAGTGTAATTCGTTCTACATAATATTCTACCTTAGTGGTGTGCAAATAATGGTCAAGTAACTTATTTAGCAAGACTTATCGAATTTCAACAAAGTATAAATTATTTAATATTTTTCAATGAATTTGATAATTAATTAATTATGTAACCGTGTCAGAGATAATACCAATAAGATAAGTAAGTATTATTATAACTCAAGTGAAAATATTATTATTGCTCAATGTCAAATATTAATATTCATGTGTCAATAATTAATAACTATATAATAAAAATAAGTAACAGCTTACAGAAACATTCTTCTTGTCATTTCTAAGGTAGTTTCGAGCAATGAATAGAACGCCGTGCTACCCCAATGCGTGTTGGCGTACTCTACGTGCCCTTTATTTTTATTCATACATGCAAGGTTTCTCACGATGTTTTCCTTCACCTTCGAACACATGGAACACAAAATTACAACTCTCAAAGAACCCATTCAAACACACACAAAAACCTAAAAAAATTGGTCCAGTCGTTTAAAAAGAGTTCTGTGACAAACACACAAAAGAATTATGAAGATAAAAATACTTAACCGAACAAAGTAACACCTATAGCGAAGATACACACAGATAACGTTTATAAGTACTTTAGGAATTAGAGATCCTAGGCTTAACCGTCATCTCGTTGAACGCCTTTGCGATATTACTACACTATGACTAAATTGTATCAAATATTTGTAATGATCGCTCTTTTACAAGAATTATTCTTAGATGTATATACGTTATGCCTCATAGACGTTTGCTTTGAGTCCTTCTAGATCGGTATTACTTTCTTACCGTTGCCTGTTGCTAAGTTGCAATGTATCGATTTCTAAGGTTTGGAGCATAAATCAGCCATTGTAATTAAAAGCGTATCATTTTAGACCACACGTGACGGAACAGTCGACTTCTTGTTTGGTTGTCTCATTACTCGTTAGCTACTGCGACTTAACATCAGTTGCATTGTGAGCTCATTTGTCCTTGAAGCTTTATTTAAAAAGAAGCTTTACAAAAAGTACCCTTACAGAAAATACTCTTACAAAAAATACACGTTTACAGTTCACCCACATTGTGTGTGCCCAATCTATAAACATTACAATCTAATTTGTACAAATGACATAATTATGGAATTGTACCGTAAATACGGTTTAATAAAGCTACTGAATTGTAAATGTAACACTACTAAATATTTGTAATTTAAACCCATAAAAAACGAGTGTCATTTTCAATGATAATTGTATTTTACTAAGGGCCGATTTTTCAATCGCCATATCATAACAGCTTGACATGGAATAAACTATGATTTGACTAAATATAAAAGTGAAGCATTTAAATCATATTATTCACACAACTGTAATTTTCAATTTGTTTCAGTATATTATATCTTATCCTACATACTAATTATAATTGACGATTGAAAAGTCGACCCTTAGTTTTGTATTGTAATAAAAATTAACAATCATTAACCCACCTGTAATAATCGTATTACAATCTTACAATATTAAAGATTTGTAACTACAATTCTGAGTTTAATATACCGGTTTTTCTGAAAAATCGTAAAATATTGTCCGTCAATAGAAATGGATACAAGTGGTTCGGGCCGTGTTCCGTGGCATTTTTAGGGGAAGCTTGTTTTCAGCAGTGGATTTGAGAAAGGTTCTAAGAAAATTCATGTCTTAATATGTAATAATATGCAATAATAGTTATAACTTTTATTGAACAAATATATGTAAAATTGTAGCTATAATTCTAGAACTATATAAGAAAAATTCTTGTAGATATAGATAGGGCCCTGGCTCGGTTGCCTTAGTATAAACTAGGTATGTTGACACCAGTGTATTAGCACCTTAAGGACACATTTTCGGCAATATAATCCGTACGTCCGGGAAACTGGGTTGTGTATATAGAAAAACTCGGTCAGATCTCGCGGTAATCTAGTTTATGGTGCAGGCGAGATTAACGCACGTCATAAATTTACCGACCGCGGCTGACGGAGTTACAATCTGATTTCTATGGCGCTGATGTTTTCTTGTTTCAGTTATGAAATCTAGCCAAAAACAATGCCAATAACTTTGTAACTCGTTATTAAATCTAAATTAAAACTTTATTTCAGGGTTTAAAATATATATTTTACCGTTAAAAAGAAAGATGTCTGCTAATTATCATTCATATTATTCTTTCCAATACAGCCAATTTTTAACAAATGAGTACTGAGTATGTTGTCTGCCACACACATTTCCGATATTGACAGTGTGAAATGTGGTCATTGTTAGAGGTGGGGCCAACGCCTTTGTTCTTGTTTTGAAATTGTAAAGGTCCGATCATATTGACTACTTCTGAAATTTACTGTAGAGAAGATTAAATTATTTTTACATATAATTTCATAAATAAATAACAATAAAACAATATTAGTTTAAAGAAAGATTTATTTTCAAAAAAAGACAAACAATGCCTCTTACATGAAAATAATAATTACATTTTAGTATACTTATTCCAAAAGTCGTCGAACACTCAGTGACTAACATCATAGTCTCAGTTTAATGGTGAAAAATGTTCAATTATGTATTGTGATAGCTGAGACTCAAAACTACTAAATGAACTTACATTTTTTATATTACAAGGCAATTTATTATAAATCTAGATAGATAGAGATATAGAATAAATATATTATGCACACGAACTTAGAAACAAAATAATTAATATACAATTCTTGTAATGTAAGAAACTTTTTCGTCCCCATGAAACAGTATCCGGCCTTTCTACCTACTAAAATACTACTTCTATCTCTTTTATTATAGGAAAAACCAAATTTTTTAGTGCTTTGTACACTGTCGGTCTTGACATAGACGGGAAATCAGAATGTTCCTTTATAGGTGCGTCCACACTTGTGTCATTTTACCGAACATTATCCCGTAACCGTATCAGTAACCCGTGTCAGTACCGATAGTGTGGACGTCTTTTGTTACGCGAACAATTGTTACAAGCTACAGTTACGCTTTAATCCATTCCGAACACTGGTAGGAACTGTTGGACGTTACGACCTACTAGCTGGGTCTAGTGTTGACGCTGGTCTGTGTACTGTTACACATCTACGAGCCGATCCGTCGAGAGTCGGTTTTTTTTTTTTCAAAGGATTTTGCTATTGTTTGCGTGACCAGGAGACGTCCACACTTACATTTATGACCCGCGTCAAAGTACGCCAGATGACACAGGATATAATATCGTGTCATTTCGTGACATGTTTGGTAGCCCTCCGCCAACACCTCACCTCACCTTATGATGTTCAGAATTTTATGTAATATAGGTGTTTCATTTTGAAAATAAAATGTATGTACCAGATTATAAGAGCGCTTTTCGTAAAATCATCATATTTGTTAATAACACTCAAGCGATTTCGTTTCTTTTTCGGTGATTTTGGTGGTACACCTGATTTCATGTGTCCAATAACCTAAAAAAAAACTAAACACATCTTATCATGTCTATAATATAGTATAAAGTAATTAATTTATATTTTATTTTGTTAAGATTTTTATAATTTAGTTTTACGTAATTTTTAATTTACTAAAGTGTAAATTATTTATCTATTTATAAAAATAAAACTATAGGAAACATGACCGCCATAACTCACGGGCAAACAATATCGTTTGGTTCACTCACTGAAACACGTGCGATGCCCAGGTGGTTGCAGAGTCAAGTCAACTGAGACCTGATGACCTGAGTGTGCATGGTAACTACAGCGTTTGTGTGAAACGGACTCTATGTTGATTACATGGACCAATAACCACGCAGTCAAAATTTTCGGGTTATACTTTTCTTGCAGCACGAATGGTTCACCTCTACCGGAGAAGGAATCAATCACAGAATACCAATGTTACCGTTACCGTTACACTCTATTAAAAGATAGGAGGAAGCCACAGTTATCACGCTTGGCCGACATTTTGACAACCGCAGTTTCTTACGACATCCATAACAAAATATAACTGTAGGAGTTTACCATAGTTCCCACGCTTGGCAGGTGATATTTTTTTATTTTCAAGTTGTTTTGAAAACGCCGCTGCGAATCTCCATTTTTTTCTTGTTTTCTTTGTTTCCCTTTATATATATATATATATATATATATATATATAACTGATAACATCAACAGTGGTTTTAGTAGTATTCGCTTTTGATTAGCTGTCTAATGTCTGAAAGATGTGTCCTTTCAGCTCTATGATTTATATCTTGGGTTTAATTTAGTAAAAAAAATACGGAAAAGATGTGTAAAACTGCGTAGTACCTAAATGACTTAGCCAACCATGATGAGTTAGTAAAAGAAAAAAGAAAAAAAATATAAAATCTCATGGTTCATAGCTGGCAAACGAAGTACTTAATCAAGTACAAATATTCTAAAACGCTGCCGGCACGGCCTCCTACAAGATCACAGAGGGTTATGGAAGCAAAATATATGTTTGCCAAATTGCCCCATTTCATATTAGCCAAGCGATAATGACAAAAGACACTTGTCGACCATGTAAATTAACCATCAGGTGTAAACAAGCAGCGCTTATAGTGTGCAGCATCTGGTACAACTATCGCCGATCCGCCTATCGACTGCCGTTTTCACGGCAAATGCCACTACGGTAGAGTCCTATGTGCCAGTGGATGGTTTACGTGATGAGGAAACTGAGGGCATTGTTTCTGTCGGATTGGTGCACTTCAAATGTCACAAGACTAGTTTCCTTCGTAACTTTTCTGTTCACTGCTGAACCCATGGTAAATTGTTTCTTTAAATTATAATTAAAATTTCTCTCGCTTGCGTACTTTGAAATTTGTCAGCACCTTGCTCCTAAACTATGTATAATAAATGTAACAAAGTACAATTATTGAACTCATCCTACCTTTCCCTTTTATATCATACCAACTCAAATGTAAGGTTAAGGTTGAACGCGGCAAAAACTCTAGTAAAAAAAAGAACAATACGTGTTTTTCACGCTACACCCACGCTCGTAGAGACTACTAAACTTTGAAAAATAATGACCCGAAATGTGATTATAACTAGAGTACAAACCTAAGATCAGCGCATTCAACACAGTAGAAATTATTGTGAAAGTGTATTGTACTTTTTACTCTGTATGTATTGGAATTAAAAAATACGTTTGTAAAAAAGTTTTATACAAAATTCGACGCTCTTTTTCAGGGACACCTCGACAACAATACGCTGGACATGAGAAGAAGTGAGCATCGCCATCTGATACTTCAGATTGCGCTCAAGTGCGCGGACATCTCCAACCCCTGCCGGCCTTGGGATATCAGCAAGAAATGGAGCCTAAAGGTTTGCGAGGAATTCTTCAGGCAAGGCGACTACGAGCGCAAATTAAACTTACCTGTTACAGCACTCTGTGATAGACACACGACTTCGATTCCCAAGATACAAACAGGTAACTATTCTTATTTTTATTTTAAAATATTTTCGATGAAGGAGTAAATACGAGTATGAGTCTCTGAGAGATAACTATACATTTGTGCCATTTGCTTTTGTTGCTCCTATAGGAACTACATCCGCAACTGGTCGCAAATACTGCTAGTTGTGCTTGGTACTACACTGCGGGAGTAGGACTGTATGGTAATATATATATATATATATATATATATATATATATATTATATATATATATGACACATGAAATAAGTTAAGATTAATATTATCAAGTTCAAATATCCCCAAAATAGTTGGAGCCTAATTGTGTAGGCTCAATCGGGGAACGACCATTTTCTCACAGAATATCAGTCGTTTTCTATTGTAAAATAGCGGCGTAATACCTATTCTTAAATTTCCAGACGTTGCTTCTAAAATATTGTAACAAATATTATCATTATCTTCAAAACAAGTCGATCAAAGAATTCATTTCGATCAAATCTCAACAGTTGCAGCGAGAGATTATTTACGTCTTTACTAATTAAATGACCGTTATTTTTAAAATATGTTCCCATTTGGCAGCGTTGGCTGTTATGTATTGCTTCCAAAATAGAACGTTTTTTGACTAATTGGTATGGTAACACATAGTTTCTAAATCCAGCTGATCAAAATAAATGTACAATTAACTCGCTTCGTTGAATAAATGAAGATCCAATTATATGTCAAGAAAGAATTTTCATGAAAATGAGTACATCATAGGACGCTTATTTTTATATAAAAAAGGCTAAACAAATAGAAAAAGTGTATTTTCAATTTCAGTCAGTAAAATTAAAACTTCACTCTACAAATTGTAATTACGTTCGCATATTGCTATTTCCACCTTTATAATATCAACCTCGTGTTCTAATTATTTTAACGATTACATGCAAATATTTTGTTCATTAACTTCTTTAGTACCCTATTAAATCATTCCTTACGCGGATTATGAGCTATAAACTTCTTGTTTTTTTTCCAGGGTTTTTCAAGTTTGTAGTCACGCCTTTGATAACCGAGTGGCACAGATTTTTGCAAAGCGATTTGTCTACACAGATGTTAGAGAATCTCCTTTACAATCAGAAAAAATGGGAGATGTTGGTAGATAAAGAAAACGCGGAAGAGACGCGAACGGAAATATCAGAAGCTGATTTGGTAGATGATGATATTGAGACTCGTTCCGGAACAAATATATCTGACAGCTCAGAGTTACTGCTTCCAGTCCGTAGAAGTTCCTTAAACCCAACAAAACCTGGCCTCAGAGAACAGTTGAGGCGCTTCTCGGTACCGCTCAATGTTTTCCAAGATTCCAAGTTTAAGAGTCGAGACAGAAGCCGCGCGTCGCCCAGCTTCGATTTTCACAGGGAGTATGGTAGTCCACTTGGAAGTGAATATTCGTTACATTCGCAGCTGAGCGTTCACGGACTCTGCGAGTCTGTAAGTACTGCTGCGGAGAAAGTACTCAGTACTGAAAAGCTTCTCCCGGATTCCTCGATCGCGTCAATCACAACGCCCCTCCAAGCAACGAGGCTAAACACCGTGATCAAAGACGGCGGTAGCTGGAAACTTGTTCGTCAACAAACTTTCCCGCCTCTGGAAACTGTAGCTCGTGCACATCCACTAGCCTCCCGTCCCCTACACACGAGCAACGAGGACGCCATATACTCGTCTCGATTCACGAAATCCGATTTCCTACAACGCTTGGAAATCAAGCGAGACGGCAAATTTAGCTTATTTAAGAAAACTGAAACCGAAAAGACTGAAAACGATGACGCTTCTTCTGAAAATAATAATTTAGATATAGGTGATGGTGCACAAAAACTGAACAAGGAGAATTGCGAAGCGGTCCGTACGGCTGTCGGCAGCCAACTGAGGGACAATCTGACTGCAGTCACCCTCGCCACGTTGGCCTCGGATCAATTGCTGCGGCGCCGAAAGTCTATGCCAGCTGAAACAGTGGCATACAGTAAGTATACTCTTAATACTAGTGATTTTTAACAAAAATCTAGTAATAGTACCTATATAGGCTAGAAGTAGCTTAAATCACCCTATGTAATTTTGTTAATAATCACATTTTTAGGAATTGGTTACGGGGTATAGGATGAAACCACACATTATTATTAAATAATAGTTTTTTGTTACTATAAACTATGTTAAAACATATGTAGCAATTTATTTAATCTTTTTTTATTTATAGTAATAATTCATTAGCAACACGAACAAATGTTACAAAAAAGAACAAGTCGAGATCATTAACTTTCTTTCTGCTAAACGATAACAGCAAACATGATTGCTTGACTGCAATCAGCTGAAACTATTTTTAAACATTTTTTTTATTAGAAGAAGAATTTTAAAAGAGCAAGAAATGAAGGATTCAAGAATTTTTTTTGATCTCTTTAGCTTGAATATAACTTTGTTCGATATATGTTAATGGTGACAAACGTCCAAGTTGAATTTTCTTGTTACAATGTCCGACCAATAAAGAAAGAAAAAAGAGTGCTGCGTATATTTCTTGTAACGCAAAAACCAAGCTATGTATAAAAACTACGCTTCACTTATGGTAAGAAGTCGCGGCTCACTCAAACATTTAAAATCATTTGCAACGAACAACATGCATGCATGCAGCATTGCACATATACGGCCTGATAAAAATAAAGAAAATAAATACCTGTGTGCGTGTGTGTCAAGAAGTCAAGTTGTTTTCGGCATCATTGAAAAGTACACAGCGCTCTCTGTTTGTCTGTTATTTGTAGGTCTTATGTTACAACTTTACTCTTCTTTATTTTGTTAAAAGTTTTTTGGGTACTTCTTTTACATCGTAGAGGCGTCGTACGTAGTCATAAATTGCCCAAAGGTAAGCAGCCAGGCTGTCCAAGTCCACAGCTGGAATGATTATATGAGAGCGAGGTCGGACTCAGTTTACAAACAAGAAGGCCAAAGTCTAGTGGATGAACCTTTTTTAATATTTGAAGTTACCTTTTTTTAAATATTGTCGCGTGGATTCATGTCAAATACCTATGTTGAAATCGATGCACTCTTAACTCTTACATGAGATCAAATACTCTACAAAGTTTTACAGTATGTGCCCTTTTGTATGGGCGTTACTTATTGTTATGTTCGTCAATTTTGAACCGATTATGATGATTATTTTTATTAAATAGGCTACACTTTAGGGGTAGTCCCATAAAAATAAAATTGGAATTTGTCAAAAATTATTCATATTTAAGAGATTAAATATGAATAATTTTTGACAAATTCCACCCCCAATGTTGGCAAATTTGGGGATAAAACTTTATTATTGTTACTCTATGGACGACATTGAAGTTGTAATAATCCTTATTCCACCCAAAAGTTTAAAAAAATATTAAAAATTAACACACGACTGTAAAAAATAAAAAGAATATATAATAATTACACATTCTGACGTTATGATTTTAATTTTTCTACAGGTACTCTATGTCTCACCACCGACTTCTGAATTTAAAATTATCTTGTTCTTTTTATTGCTTGAAGTCGGCTTAAAATGTAATTCGGAACTTTTTTTATTTTAAAATTGAAAAGGATTTTACAAACTACTTCATGTTCATTTTCGTATTACACTCCTGTTATTTGACAAGACAAAAAGGGACCTTTTATATTTTCATTATGGAATAAAGTACACAAACAGACTGTACTTATGTACAGTTTTAAAATTAAAAGTATAGGGTTGTTGACCTAAACAAAAGAGTCGGGAAGAAAGTTACTTTGTATTTTGTTTGTATAAAATTGAAGAAAAATCTCTTTCGTTGTACTATTCGTATTTAGCTGGTTTTAATATCAATACATAAATATAGGACATTAAGAAAAAAAAGTCAAAAATACTCTCCCGCAATTTTTCTATTGTTTCATTGTTTGACAAAATGAGTGAAACTAACGAAGAAATTTAATACCTTTTGAAATTTTATTACACAAAAAGGAAAAATGCGACTCAAACCGCGAAAAGAATTTGTGACGTTTATGGAAATAATGAATGAAGAGTAGCACAAAGTTGGTTTAAGCGTTATCAGTCTGGGAAATTTGCAGCTCGCTCTGGTCGCCCTCATATGGATAAATCGATGCCATTTTGGAAAAAGAGGTGCAATATGGGCATATTAGCAGTTAAGACATAGCCGAGGAATTACCGATAGACCACAAAACAGTTTTGACTCATTTGAAAAACTCTGACTAACAAAAAAAGTTCGATATTTAGTTACCACAGAGCTCACAACCGAACCAGTTTTGAAAAGGATATATCTAGGATAAGAACGTGCGAAAAAGATCATGGTGAAATGGTAGTTAAGCTCCACAGACTAGCGAAACCCGGTTTCACACGCAATAAGTAGTATTGGAAGGGTGTCGTTTAGTATGAGCTTTTACCGCCGGGCAAAGGCATCGATTCGGATCTCTACTACCAACAACTATTGAGACTCAAGCTAGAAATTGAGAAAAACGGCCGGAATTGATCAACAGAAAAGGAGTGGTCTTTCATCATGATAACGCCTGACCACACACATCTTTGGCCACTCAGCAAAAATTGAGAAAGCTTGGTTGGGAAGTGTTAATGCATCCACCATATAGTCCTGACCTTGCACCTTCAGATTTTCACCTGTTTCGGTCTTTTCAGAATTCTTTGGGTAGTGATAGGTTAAATTCAAGAGGGGATTGTCAAAGCTGTTTTTTTTTAAATCCCAAGTTTTCTACAGCAACTAGTTATCGAACAAAATGGCACATAATTATTATAATTATTGTCTTAAATTTGTATATAAAATACGAAGAAACTACCCGACCTAATATAACTGCAATAAAGACTTAGCCGAAGCAACAATAAACATGTGATAAAATAAAAAAAATACATTACACGTAAAACTCTTTTAAGTCTTGAATATGTCTAGATGAACTTTACTACGCTTTATTTCATCGTAATCACGGCACATTTATTAGTTGCGTTTAATTCCACAGCTCCCAAAGAGAAGAAGATGCGTGAGGTGACCGCAGCCATACCGGAGTTGCTTCGCCGTACTCTGTCCGGGAAAGAGTCTTGGACACGTCGTCGGGGCTCCGCTCCCGCCCCAGTGGCGCCATCTGAGCTACGTGGTTTAACAGCCTTAGGATCCCTACGTCATAGTGTGAACGGAGGCAGAAGAAAACCTAGCCCCGCAGTCACATGCCAGCAGTGGTTCGCCAAGACCACGTGCAACGTCCAAGAAAAGGCATTGCCGAATTTTCCCCGTCGAAGCTCCTTACCCGTTGAGGTGATGACAGGTTGATATCGCTGTGAACGGCTTTTCTTTTTTTTTGTAGTATAATTAACTTTTTTTTTCTCCGGACCTTACTTTGGTTTGGAACGGACTTTAGCTTATATGCAACGTTAAATGTGGTAGATTTAGTTGTGTAATTCATGTTTACTATTTTAACACAATATTTATAATAATTTGTATATGGATGCCATGGTAGCTCAGGGGCTAAGAGGTCGTCGTCGGTCGTGATTAAGCGAGCAGCTCGGGTTTGATCACAGCCGTACCAATGAAATTATTCATAGCAATTTTAAATGCTCAAAAGCAAAGTCAATCACTGGGCCGAAACCTGCTGGTCTAAGGAATAAAATCCTTATTAAATTATTCACATGTGATATCATTGCGAAGTTCTCCAACACACGCAGTAATGAGCGGATAAAAGGTGGAAGAACCTTTGCCTTTGGAAGAACCTGCAGGCTGTGAGACATTCTTTACATGGTAGAGTCACGTTGCAGCTATATCATAGTTGTAGCACGAATGGGTCGGCTCAACCGGGGTGACTAAGATCTCACAAAATATCAACGTCAAATAGCAGCATAATGCTGCTGTGTTTCGTATAGTGAGTGTGGAAAATCGGAGACCATTTTTACTGGAATCTAGGCATTCGATCTTAGTCCTCAGGGGTGACAACGCATTTGCATTTTGATTCTTAATTGAGAAGAAATGTGGATGTGTGCTCGTTTGTCACCCAATTTTATAAAAAAATTCGTTCTCAGGGTGACAACGCGTTTATTTAAAGTGTGCTACATGTGCCCAATTTCGTACGTCGGAAGTTGTCTGCCACAATTGCCACGCGGTCTGGCAGGCAGTTTAATATTATTTTTTCATTTCCCTGTCTGCCCTCTATCGCCCCGTACGACACCCACGGGGAAATATCAGGTAGTGGGTATTCTTAACTGCCACTACACGGTGCATTTACAATTACGACGTCATAAGTCTTCTTGATTTGTAAAAATACACTTGTTTTACTTGATGGTTAAACCTTCATCTATTTGACATTATAATACGTCGTGGGATGGGGGGTAGGGGGTTAATTTTAAATAGCAGAATAGAATAAGTGCTGCATGGTATTAAACATAAATTTAAAAAAAAATTGTGCGTGTAATTGTGTACACACGTTACGAAGTGAAACGTCTTTACGACATATCATTCTTCTTATATTTTATATTTTCCATAACTAACTTAAATACGGCTTACGCAAAAAAAAAACATTACAAGGAATAGTGACGTTTTTAAAAAAAAATACCATACTAAATTTTTCAATTACCTCGATGAAGAAGTTTCACTTCAAAATCACCTTTTCTTCCGTAGAAATAGTGACATTTTCCTGTAACCTCGTAGTATATGTTGTGCTTAATGTGCATTTGAGATTTAATTTTCGTTTCTAACAATTGTTTCGCATCGGTGTTACTGTGTACTGTGTCTGTGTGTACTGTACAAACACTTATTCCTTATTTTGAGTGGGAAAACTGCTCTTTGCAGGTATTTCATCACGATGAGAAGCTGAAAACTTCGGAAAGTAATTAAAATGATCAGATACTAATCAACCTACATGTTTAACGTTCACACGTTTCGTATGGAAGCCGAACGTTACCTAAACGCTTATTTAGTTGGCCGATAAGTACTGAAAGTACTCGGACAAAACGGTCGCGTTCACATAACTGACTATTGTGTGCGACAGAATCTACTACTTAGATTGATAAAACGTTGTAAATATCTTTACTTAGCATTGCGATAACTACAGTGTAGAATACCCTTATCATTTGATACAGAAATAAGTGTTACTTAAAAGCCGATTGAAAGTGCTTACAAACTTAATTGAGAGCAGTTTGTGCAGTGAAAAATGGACCAACTCGTAGGTGGTTGGATGAGGTACAAACGTAAAAGTACACTTTATTGTGCTGTCTGTGAAAATTGTGTAAAGTTGAACGTTTTGTGCCGCGGAAGTACTCTTATAGAGATGCCGGTTCGTGCACTGGATGTACTCTTTAGTGTGCCGATTTGGGTAGTGATAACGCTCTTTTGATTTGTGCATTGGAAAGTACTTTTACAAAGTTTGCCGATTCGTTTAGTGGAAAGTACTTTTATAAAGTTGACCGATTCTCACAGTGAAAAGTAGGTACTTTTATAAAGTTGATCGATTCGTACAGTGGCAAGTACTTTTATAAAGTTGAGTGATTCGTACAGTGGAAAGTACTTTCCTACAGTGAAAAGTACTTTTATAAAGTTGACCGATTCGTACATTGGAAAGTACTTTTATAAAATTGAACCGATTCGTACAGTGGGATGTAATTTATAAATTGAATTGATTCGTACAGTGGAACGTACTTTTATAAAGTAGGCTGACATAAACAGTGGAAAGTACTTTTGTAAATTGGTATTATAACTGTAACATTGTTAATTCATTGTGTATTGTGATTAATTAATCTGACGATGCGTTGAAGCTGATATCGGAGATCGATAGTTGTAATGGAGTGTGACTGTTCTAATATAATAATAATAATAATAATAATAATTACTTAAGTTAATTAGTAATAGAAAATATTGTGTAATGATGCTGTGTTCTTAGATTATAGTCTTCGAGACAGAGATCTGGTCCAGATACGCCAGTGACTCCTGGCGGAGTAACAGATATTACATTTTAGTAAGTTCATTTGTTCAATACTTTAGTACAAATTATTGCTATTACGTTTTTCTCCTAAGTATCTAAAAATAAAAATCGCATGATTTGTATTACTCACCATTTGAATTTGCACAAAAGGACTAATTTTTATTTTAGTCCAGTTTTTAAAGCGTTGTTTTTAAATGTTATGTGCGCTTTTTTCGTGTGAATAGCACACTGAAAGGATTGGAGTCTCATAATAAGTAACTTTTAGTATTCAAAAGTTATATAGTCATAGTATTTAAGTACTTATTGATACTATATATAAATAAGTTTTTAAGTGATCGCCCCTTTTGGGTCTACGGTGTTGTAAATAAGCCGTTTTCGCGGATAATTGTATCTTATATTCAGTATTAAATGTGAATTTAGGTCAATCACGTGTCCTTGTTATATATTTTTATCGTCTACTGTATGAAAACTTTCATATACTTTATTTACAAATATTTGTAACTATACTAGCAGCTGAAATTGTAAAGTAGTTTCATAAAGAAAATGGTTTGTTTCACTCAAGTACGCCATCTAATATCAATTGAAAACTTTTCGAAAAAAAGTATGGGGAAATAAATTAGTTCAGAATCGTATAGTGCAATAAAATGTCTTACTTGTAAGGTAGGTGACCCAAATAAGGCCAACCTTATTTTTTTATTATCTGCGGCAGTTTTTTTCATCGATTTTGTAAACGCCTTCAGGTTTATGTTCAATTCCAAGTCTATCCAGTACACTTTTGTATTTGGAAAAGTGACCACTAACAATATATTTATTTAATTTTTGAGCACGAGCTGGATTCATCATCTGTGCTTTACGACGTGCTAATTTAGGGTGTCGTTTAAGAAATGACCTCAAACCATTATTTCCCCGCGGCGTTTTTGGCATCATTGAAAATGTTTGAATTTTCTTAATTGTACAGAATGAAAAAGCCTGTACGCGCAACATCTTTGTGGTCAACGGCACTCCAACATCAGCCAAACGTATGATTCTTCTGACAAGTCCAGCTTCTTGTTCTGTAGTCAATATGGCCGACCGATCTAGCTTTCGTGTAGTCAACCCACTCGCTAGATGGTTGCGTAGGGTTCTACTTGGGATTTTGTATTTGGCTGCAGCAGCACATGTAGATAATATACCTCTTTCTACCATTTTAACAATGTTTTCCATTTGTTGCGTCTATTATTTTAGTCTATTGAGCCCTTTTTTCCTTGAAGTAGTTTCCGTAGAAGTAGTTTTCCATGATGTTACTGAAAACAAGGGTTTACTATTTTACTGTGACACTTTTCTCTAACTGACATAAAACATTGTCCTAATAAGACCTGCCCTTGTGCCGTTATAAGGCCTATACATTTTTTTTGTAGACTTTATTAGGGCATGGCACATGGGTAAACAAAACAACAATTATATGAAATGCACCGATTTTACAGCTTTTTCACTTATGTGAAGAGATAGCTGCACGTATAATTATCCTATAGACAAAACACAGCCGACCGTGTATAAATAAAATACTTACTACTATTTAATGATTTCTTATACTCGTATTTACGCGAACACTATACATTGATAAAAACTACTTTTACGGATTTTATTGCGTTTATTTTACTTTTAATTACTTTTATTTTTAATTCCCGGTTTTAATTCACGGGGGACTGAGATGACTGACGTCCCGATGTCATTGTTAAACCCGAAGTACCTTCGGGAATTAAAAATAAAAGTAATTTAAAGTAAAATAAACGCGATTAAATCCGTAAAAGTAGTTTTAATCAATACTTACTATTTACTCTGCCAGAATATTTTTTAAAACAAGCGTACGTTCCGCGTCGTTGTTATTTTGTTACACGCTCGCGATACGGTCACTTGCTGTATATGTGGCACGCACACATCTACAAACATTGGCGTGAAGCGGGAAATTTAAAAAATGGGCCTTATTAGGACATAGGCTTTGTTAGGGTCACCCACCTTGTATCTCAAATGATAAAACGGAAAACCGACCGAGTTTTGAGAGAGTATTAATAGTAGCATATATGAATTGTACGTAGTAGTGACTGTATCAACTCCCCAATTGATACTGAGACTTTTTTTTCAATAATCAATTCGAAATACGAGCGATGTAAAAGGTGATGCTAGACGTCGAAAAGTTTTTTTGTGGTTGAACGGTACTTCTGAGGGTGCGATATTTTATAATTTAGAGAGGGATAATGTAAACACTTGTAGTTTGCATGTATTACGTGCACGCCAATGCGTATGTATCGTACACATATCAGTGTTAGCTGAAATTAAATGTGCGTAAACTAATGTCAATGCATTTTTGAATAAAATAAGGTGTACGTGTAATTAGTATTAACAATTTGATGTATAATACGTGCTTTTGAAGACTACGCAAACGTTAAAAGTGAATCATTTCTGTCAACGAGATGGCGTACTTTTGTGCGTAATTTGTACATATTTTGCCCCTAGGGTACATCTATCCATAGAAAGTATACATAAGTATTTACAATAAACTTTTACCTGTTGCATAATATTCAAAACCTAATCTGTCTACAAAACGCGGTTTATTGATAGATTCGGTTTTAAGTTATGGTTTAGTTCATCTCACGAAAGAAATCATCAAGCCGCGGCGCCACATCCTTCGCGAAATTAAACATTTGCTAATGCATATTCCATTTTGAATTCAAGTCCGCATATTACCGCAAGGCTTCTGTCGTAATACAGATAGTTTAAACCTTTTTTGATAAGACGTAGTGACTACATTCGCGCGCACCTGTGGCTACACTATTTTTTATAAATATCGCAAACATCACTTGAGTACAGACTACATAAAATGCTTTCCTTTTATGTGTTTCATTTAAATCGGATCTATTGCTCGCTTTTAAAAGTTAATGGATTTACGCAAGTAATGTATATTTACGGCTAAATATCTATCGATTCTGATGAACAACGCCTTGATGTATTTTAACAAGTATAATTGTAAATGAACAAGGAGATATATTAGGATATCTCCTTCACAGTCACATTCGCGCACGATATTGATGAAAGTTGTGTACTCCTGTCAGTTCAGCACCCATAGTCATAGTTTTCATTAAGTATCGATATCCTTGTATTATCTTTATTATTCTCTAGGATAAGATTTTAATAATTTTGTCACAAATAATATATACTCCTCATAAACCGGACTGCCATAGCCCAGTGTTCGTCCATTGGTCTCAGTAGTGAGAAGGGTTATATCCTCCCTTTAAACACCAAACATACACGGAAATTTGTTAAAATCCGGTTAGAAAATCAAATCAAAAAAATTTTTACGTTCCACACTATTGAGACTTTAAATTAAAAAAAAAAACAGTTATTTAATTTAATTAGTGGTTAGAAAGATAACCGTGTGCTCAATGAAACGACTTAAGTATTATTCATTCTAAAACATTAAATAATGAAGAGATATATCTATATTTTTTCGTATCGAAGTGTGGCGTTTCCAAAAATGTTATGGACGCGAATAAAGGAGTGTTGCCTGTTCTGTCGATCTGTCTACCAATCAATCGGACCAATGAAATTATGTTTCTCATTGTCATCGTCATAGAAATCTAACTGGTGGTAAATCGAATATCCTATTCATCTAAAAAAAACTTAGTCGTCATGGAAATAATAATAAAATAAATCTTAGATTATATTAAGATTTAAATTATATTGTATTACAAAAATACGTTAAAATTTAATATTAACGTTGAAGTTAAAACAATTAATAAAATAATTGAAATTAATACAATTGTTCATTATATAAAAGCGGGTCCATATTTATTTAAAATAAAAAAAGAAATGTAATGGAAATAAATCTAAATTTTATATTTTTATTAATTTAAATTGTAACAAACATGTTTTTTTTTTCCTTTTTAATATATTACACAGAACTCAGCGAACATAAATAAAACATGGAAGTATTACTTGAAGAGAAGTAGGCACGCGATATGGCACAATATTTGAAACAAATACATGTTAAAAGTCCATCTCTAATAATTACTACCCGTGCGGTTAAAGATTGGGATTGAAAATGGCGTCGCCTCGATTCACCTCTCACTCGCACACTGTCGCTATCTACGCTCACGCCCGTCGGTAGACTGAAAAAAAATTATGTTGCGTCCAATTTGAAATCAATAATAACAAAATGCTATTACCTACAACAAAAAAATTCTGTCTGGTTTAGCAATTTATGAGCTAGGAGGACGCGTTCTAATAGTTTTCTTCGTAATTATTGTTGATTTTGTTAGTTAATATTTTTGTAACGGAAACAGAAACAAAAACATAAACTTTTTTATTCGATATAGATTATAAATAATACTTACTGAAAGTCATTTTTTTTTTAATTTACCACTGGTTCGGAAAAAAACTTCTGTCCTGGGAAGAACCAGCAAGAAACCCAGCGGGACAATTTTTTTAAAATAACAGCTTACAATCATGTATGTTACAATTAACAACACAAAACAAATTAGAAATAGCTTGGTAACGATCACCCTTCCCAGGGGTTATTATCATCCGTAAATTCCTTAATATTGTTATAACCCTACCTATACAAAATATTTTCACGCTATTGACACATAAGTAATCATTTAAAAGTGCGTTTGCCGGTCTATCCGAACTGATCTACCAAACAGCTGAACCAATTTTAGTAAAAATTCAAAAACAAATAGAAAGTAACACCAAGGTGGATCTTAACTAAGTTTTATCGAACAAATTTAGAGAATTTATTAAAATAGAAATATTGATAAGATAATGGTCTTTAATGATTATCTTTAGTCTAAATAACGCCACATTAACAGATCTGATTCAGGCGAAGCCAGAGCTGGTTGCGAGTTACAAATGTTATTTTAAAACTAATGTATCTACTTACGCAGTACTTTGCAAATGTTCTTTCCATTAATTTTCAATTATCTGCATAATATAACGTTATAACGATATACCGTTATTAGAGCGTTTCGGCTACTGGTACTGTGCTAATTGATCGCCATATTTAATCCCATTCTTTATACGTACGGACTGTAGATTTGAAATGGATAAACCAAACTATGGATATTCCGACAAGTAGAAGAATTAAAAAAAAAGTTAAAACGTGTGAATATCATAGCATAGCCTACAGCACTGAGGCGTTGTTTTGTGTTTAGATATACAATCGATACAAATCTGTAATTAAATCACAACTTTTCACTGATGATGACACTGTCTGACTCTTCAATCAATCTGCACAACAAATAAGTTTACCTTAGTCCCAAACAGCTACATGCGTTGAGAGATTTTTGAAGCTAAGTATGCTTCTATGTTTTATTTGCACCACTGACGGCTTCTTTTACTTTCGTCAAAAACGATTCTTACCTATAAACTTCACGGTTTCTATCATTATTAGATTTATAACTTTACAGTATAAATCGATAAGTCCGTCGATTATAAGAGAAAGTATAATATAGGATCGATTGATCGGTAACACCCTAAATTTGCATCCTCGAGCCAACATATTATACCCAATGTGCCCGTACATTTTAATGACAAGATTTGTCGAAATCATAACGTCCATCGACAAATCTTTGTTGGCAAAAAGTGTCATCTTAAGTTATTGTAGTGTTACGTACTAGACGTGACTTGATTGTTTGCAAAACGCGTTACGCTCAAACTTACTTAAGTCTGTGCCATAAAGAAGTACATTGTGACTCCGATCACGTGTCCCACACTGCCCCACATTCTAGTACTTAGTACATTATTACGTATTATTCAAAGCCTAGCCGATAAGCTTGGGATCCGTAACTTAGTTTTTCCACCTATTTTTAAACTTACTTTTTATTATGTATACAATAGTTTGGTACAATTCCTAGCGCTCAAATAGCAAAAATACGACTTTTAGTGATATAAGTAATTTAAGTGATAATTTTGTGCAACTTCTATACCGCGTCTGGAAGATTTTATATATTATAGATAATATCTATTGCATCATAAAAGTACAATAAGTCAGCTGTATTATTTAGCATTTATAAAGACGATCCCTTTTTAATTTATATACGAAAATACCTTTGTGGGCATAGTATTTGAAAAGAAAAATAAAGAATTTACTCACATTTGCTGTAGCTATTTTCTAAAATATTTCCAGATGCGCTTTTTCTCTTTAGTTTATGACTTATTACAGACAAGGACACTGGCATGTTGATGAAAAAAATTATCTACGCCAATTTATTGAAATTTATTATTTTTATGTTTGTCTATTGGTAAAATTTAATTTCATAGACTTAGAATATACTTACGCCCGCTTACGCCAGTATATTCTAAGTCTATGTTTGATTTATAGTTTGTGGCGCCAGTATTAAAAACAAAATATTGACAAAATAAATTTTTTCGTAATATTGTTTGCCATTGTAGTGTTCAGATTGTTTTTAGTTTGTGCGTTTGTGCTCTGTATCTTTCTTTTTCAGGTTTTAAATTAATAATGGTTTGAAATGAATTATGTTACGTATAATTAGTACTATTATGTATATTTAATGTCTGCGCATGTAAACTGTAATTAATGGACACGATGGCACAAAAGCTAAGACGGTGATATAAATTTCTAGATTTTTATCCGCTTATTCTTCTTGAGATACTATTTTCATCAACGGTTAGCTGGGTTAAGCTTAAGTTGTCATCATAATCATTCAAAACTTAGCAATTTGATTCATCAACATATTGTGAAGTTTTGTATAAATTTTGGCTGACTAGGCTGTATGCCTGCCTTAATCGGCAAATTGTAATAACCGTAGACAGAGAAACCTATAGACTAATGTTTAGCGTGGCCTCGAGTGAGAAAGGACGATAACGTAGTTTTAGGTTATACAATAATCTTTATAACTTTTAAACAAATTTAGATAAAAATTTTAATTGTTCTAAGAACTGAAGTGAACAATGTTCACCAATCTTAAGCTCACAAAATACTTTTTTTCTCACTTAAACCAACTTGTATACTCCTTAGATCGCTACGAACTGTCAAAGTTGTTTAGCAAAGTGTAGTTTGCTAAACAAAAAAACCGGCACGGAGAAAGGGACAAACAATCACACCGCTCTGTCTCATTTCTATGCAAGACGTATGCATAAATCTATTTTTTTCGTGTGCGAATGCGAAAGAAGGCGTCAATTTGTCTATAGGTTTTTCTGTCTACGATAATAACCAACCGTAGACATAGAAAACTATAGACTCCTGCTTGGCGTGGCCACATGATATAGGGTATGATGACTTCACAAATAGGCAAGTGTTGTCATACCACAAACTTTTACTTGATCAGTGGGACTAGAGCTAACGCGAAACGTTGACAGTCATGCAACATAACAAGGGTTTACAATGTTGTAATCTATATCTGTCATATAAATAAAAATGAATGACAAAATGTGTTGCTTAACTCAGTTTGACTTTTAATAGGTATTTTATTATGTAACTTGTCAGTTCAAAAAAAGTCGTTTAAATTATTGGCTTTTTGAAACCAACGTTTGAAAATTTCGGCTGTTTTTTATGAATTCTACTGTAGCTTCTGAACCAGCAAAGTCTGACTATCTTTTGTTAACAACAACGAAATTCTATAGATTCAGCGACAGAGTTGCTAAACTTTTGGGCTGCTCATTTCACTTTCATAATTTGCTTAGCATAGTTTACATGTTGATTTCGGAGTCGATTAACCAAATGTAGACCTTCGTTGTCTTGCAGATTATTCACATTAAGAGTATAGTTCCAGTGTATTATTTGCTCATCTAAATTTATGAGCTCATTTTATTCTCCGAGGGTGTTCCGTACTAATTTCAGCATATGTGCTGGATCAGGGAAAATGATGAGATTTCTTGATTTTGAACTGTAAAATAAGTTTTAAGACTGCTTAAATCCGAAGGATTTAAGACACAGTCAAGGCTCTTGGCCATAGAAAAATTGGCAGGACAGCCGTCAAAGGTTAGTGAAATTATATTAACTCCACATGAAATTAAAGTACCACACATTGTTTTGCCAAGTTTGCCTTTTGTGCCTCTGTACAACCATCAACCAAAAAATAGCCTACTCGAATCTTCCAACTATCATTCACAGTAGTGACCTTGAATACTAGAGGTTCCCTTGCAACAGCAAAATTATGTCCATCTAGCATTTCTCCGAAATTTATTAATCCTACACACTTCTTACCGTCCCACTAAACATGTTCATTTCGAAAAGTCATTCATGAATCATTTCATCTAGACATAGTGCGCAATAAATTTGTTTACCTTGAGCACGCTCTACTTATAACTTTATACATTCAAGTGATTCATTAGAAAATCCCGGGCTACCATCAAAGCTCTTATACCAAGAACGGAACATAGAGGGATGCGGTAGATAATAATTATTTATTAGAAATATTAATTACAAAACTTGTATGCTCTTCGGGCTTATAAAATGCAAGCAAAGCGCAAATTTTCTGAGAGCTGGAAAATGTTTCGCATTGACAGGACCGGAACTAATAACATTTTTAAGAAAGTCTTTGTAAACGCAATCAAGTGACCCTAGAAAATCACAATCTTCATTATTAACAAGTGATCACGACTTCAATTCTGTAAGAATATTTTCTAAATTTGCCACTTTCTTAGTCAACCTTCGCGATTTTTCTCGAGGGGCCTTAATTTTTTTAATCTATGTTCAGATTTTTTTCTTCTTCTTTCCATTTACTTTTCAGCGTACTTAGAGTAAATTTTGCTGAAGTTTTCTGAAAATGTTTGTTTTATCATTAAAAAAATCAGTACTTGTTTCATCAAAATAACATCGTCTTAAAACCACAAAAATAAAAGGAAGAAATTCAAGGATAAACTTACAGACATAGATTTTGTACTGCATTTTATCACGTCAGTACTCGAACTATCCGTGATGGTAGTCAACGGTTTTTCAAAAAATGCAGATTTAGAAGAAGTTGACGGTGAGGGATCCTCATAGTCAGGACTTTTTGAATTAGCCAACTTTTATTGAAATTATTTATAACTATAAATTATAAAAACCGATGGGCTTATAAAATAAGAGCTGTGTTGTGATAAAACCTAATTAAAAGAATGTTAAAATACCAGAGTCGGAACAGCATAGTAGTCTAAATAAGTTTTGGTTAATTTCTTTCTTGACAAAGCAGTAATTTCAAAATATTTGCTACATATTTTGGAACTTTTTTCTGTTCCCAACCACTTCTTCCGGTGGCAGATATCCAAATTTCAGTCAAATTCTGCTTCTTCGGAAAACTGTAACGATAAATAATATTAAACGTTATTATATTAATGAACAAAGCTATATATATTATGATACAGGTAAATAAATAAACTTGAGTGATTAGTTTTACCCATAACTAGAAAATTTGTAGTTAACTAGTGCTGGTGCTAGTGCCGCCTTCAGCTCATTTTGTCATCCTACGATACTAAAAAAATCGATAGTACAAGCTAAGCGAGCGAATAGTCAAATACCGATTTTTTTTTGAAAAGCGTTGCCCCACGCAGTGGCGGATTTACCAGCAGGCTGAGTAGGCTGGAGCCTAGGGCGGCAGATTTTTGGGGCGGCAAATTTTCTTTAGGTGTCACAGAAATTAAAGAGAATTAAATTTTCTAATGAAAGATGAAGAAATATTTTCTGACATTATTTCGGAAATCGTAACATTTTTCCGTTCCTTGCTCTGGCCACTCTTTAAATTCAATGGCAAAAGCGGCTGCTGAATGTTATTCAAAATCTTGTCGTTTCTTTATGTTTCTTTAAGACATTTTTATATAAGTTCGCAACACAACGCTGGCAAAGATTGAAATCGATGAAGGGAAAACGCTAAAGAGGTTAAATCTGTCGCCTTGGTCAGCTAGAGAGGACGCATGTGGAAGTTTACAGATTCTTGGTACGAAGTCCTTAAAACTTTCCTCTCTACTCCGAAAAACCTGTAAAACGAAGCAAAGCGGCTGGAACACTATTGAATTTAGAAATACTGAAAATGGCGGTAATGGTTGTCGTGTGGATTTTTTTTGCAAAGAATAAACAAAGGGTTCAAAAAATGTTCAAATTCAGGTTTCTACCGTAGATTTGATCTCTGTTGTCGATCTATTCAAATCTATGCAAGTTTTTCGTAGCTGAACGAGAAAATTTTAAGTAAGCATTTCGAAGAAAAGGCGATGGAATTAAGCGTATCGAAGCAGTATACAAAAGACATGGGAAAATACAACTGAAAAGGAAGAAGAAGAAATCAAACACCCGATGAAGAATTGAGAATAACGGCGAATGATATTTTCAGGGTTAATAATATATTTCTCTTCATCATTGATACTACTAGACTCGCTAAAAGCCTCCAACACATTCAATGAAAAGTTTTCATTTTTGAGGAAAATTAGTGATTTAGTATCATTAACTAGTACGGAAAAAGCCCTTTTCTTGGAAGAAATGTTTTCTTATGATTAAAAGACTGATTTAGTTCAAGAATGCGTATCTACATTTTCTGTGTCACTCTTCTTTTGAAAGAATTATGGTGAAACCTGATTCGGAATAATTAAAAAGTCTATCTTCGTTCTTGCGAAAAAAGAATTTGCAAAGCGTTTATCCAAACTTTGATGTAGCAGTTCGTATGGCTGTATGTACACCAACTCAAATTATTCGAGTGAGAGATCCCTTTATGGCTTAAAACGGATGAAAAATTATCTAAGATGTACCATAAGCCAAAAAAAAAGTTAAAGCATTAGGGTTTCTGTGCATTAAGAGAAAGATTTCTAACGACGATATAATTGATGATTTTGCGAATAAAAACTCGTGCGAGACGATGTTGCAAACTTTCATGATTTAATTTATTGTATTTCATCATCATCATCAACAGGATTGTTACAAGATATTTTTTATAGGGTTAATGATTACAAGTTTGCACACACTGCACCTAATTGTAAGTAAATGTTGTGGCACATAGACATCTAAATTTATCCTCGATTAAGAATCAAAATGCAGATACGTTGTTACCCCCTGAGGACTAAGATGTAATGCCTCGTATCCAGTAAGAGGGTTTCCGGTTCTCTTCTCGTCTTCTGTGAGTGCGGGATCCTTCTCCTGTCGAGCTGACCCATTTATACTACAGCTATAATATAGCTTCAGCGTGTATCTATCTCGTAAAATTGAATATATTGTTTTCAAAGTGTAAGCGCATTAAAAGTTATTTAATTAAGTCAACCAAATGTAAGTTGCATTAAATCATACCTTACTCCGCCTTATTAGTAGTACATTATGGGGCTTCTATTAGATCAATAATATAACCAGAAAATATTTCTTGTGCAATCTCGATTAAATCTTTGGGTTATAAAAATAATCTAGGAAACTGACTCAATGATCTTCCAGTTCACAATCATACTAATTACGGTCATAAGGTAGTTTAATTACGACTATAGTGCACCAGTAAAGACTTATATAATATTCTCTGTCTGCATAAGTCATAAAGTTACAATGTCATTGATAAAGAAAATTGTAGTGCATATGATTGTGTGTATTGTTGTGATGAATACGTGCGGCAAAGTTTGAATAGCCTATTGGCTGCTAATGTGTTAATCTGCCACTGCTCACTAGGAATGTCTTCTGCATAGTAAGTGCGTTTACAAACATATAAAATCGCATACACAAACATCCAGATCCGGAACAATTATCTGTAGGCCATAAAAATACTTGTTCCGTGCGGGAATCGAACCCGCGACACGCAGCACAGCAGTCGATCGCTCAACCACTGCGCCAACGTTCAATATATTGTACAATATTTTTTTATAATAAATTATATTGTATAATTAATTACCCGATATGCCTTTTGCCTGCCTGATTATTAATTTTTATATGGTGAGATAACAAAAAAAGGCATACTTACGAATGAAATGACAACCCTGGAATTTATTGTTCACCGACACTTGTCAATCAAGAACATGGCACCGCACCATTGCGAACAATGAGATTTTGCCTATAAGTCTTTGATTAACACAAATTAACGCCGATTAATACGATGCCATAAACGTCAAACTTCTTTAGCTAATTAATTAATCCCAGCCGCCAAATTTCGTGAACGCACTACGCGGCAAACGTCCCGATACCATCCACACCATCTGGATGCTTGGCGGTCCACCACTGTACGTTTCAAAAGGAGTTTTCTTCCGCGTACAACCTCTCTGTGGAATAATTTACCACCGGCGATTTTTCCGGACCGATACGACCTCGGGACCTTCAAGAAAAGAGCTTACTCCTTTCTAAAGGGCCGGCAACGCACCTGCAATTCCCCTGGTGTTGCAGTTGATCATGGGCGGCGGTAGTCACTTAACATCAGGTGAGCCACATGCTCGTTTGCCCCCTCTTCTATAAAAAAAAATCTTTGCGCTGTTGGCTTTGAAAAAACCGGCACGCGATGAGAGATAGCAATGCTCTGTCCCTTTTCTTCTAATACGTTATGCTTATTTACTTTTCTTTCTTGAGGGAAAGAGAAGGAAGCTATCAAGCAGTCTATAGTTTTCTCTGTTTACGCTACTAACATTCATTTATTAATTATTATCGTAATTTGAATAATTCCGAACCTTGTACTTTTATGTATATTTTACGACATAAATATCAATTATTTCATAATTACAAGTTAATTAACATTATGCCTGGCGGAAAAATAAAAAAAAAACGAAATTGTCAAATTGTGAACTTAACATTCAATAAAATTAAAATTGTATTTTTCATTGTGTAGGTACATATTCTATTTAATTATTCCATATTTTGTAATAATTTGGCCATAACGTAAATGTGGCCCCTGAATTTGTTTTAAGGTATTATTTTTAAAGAGTTCGCACAAAGCTTTAGAGGCAGTTTTAACTAACCTAATTTTAAAGTTAGTTTTAATATTATTTTAAGTTTGATAACACTTCTGTGCTACAAATGGAAGTGTTGGGTTTTTGAACTGAAGCAATCGATATTTCGATCATGTCTGTAACCTCTAACATTGCAGTATACAATATGTATATTATGTTTCAGTATCGAAGACATCAAAACTATTGAGCATTCAGTATTATAAATACTGGGGTCTAAACAAAAACATGTATGTTGATACAATCTTAGTCATTACTTCAAATTACCCGTTAAATAGATCTAACATGTCACTAAAATTTTGCATCAAAATGCAATGTTGTTGTCTTACTTTAAAAATAAATGTTTTTTTTATAATTTTGTTTTTGTTTTTTTATTTTCTAATATTGCTGCTATTATTACATACTCGTAATTACCAATATTTGCTAAACCTGAATTTTGGACGATTATTTTAATAATACCTATATATCATTTAGTATTCCGGTTAAAAATAATTTGGGTGTTGAGTTTGATAGGTATTGATTTTTTTTGTGTATTTAATTTCTGAGCATGTAAACAAGTTGTTCGTTTAGGCACCTTATTATAATGCTGGCATCGATTTTCTGCTGTGTTACGCTGTCATCAAAATCTCCGAGCTGCTTCGCAGTGTGATACCTCGTCGTAGTGAAAAAAGTGAAAAACTGGCTAAAATACTAATCGTTTTATAATTTCTTTTCGACGAGTAATACGAGATCTTTTGACACGTTATTATATAACTACTTCGAATTTAAACTTTACTACTAATGTGTTATGTACTTGTAATGAATTAATTATGAAGACTGTGACTTATTTATTGTGTAATGTTCTTGTAGGACCGTAATTCTAAGTATTTACTCTACCTACTTCTAAGTATTTACACTATACCATAGATGGATATATGGTGTAACTTCGCTCTATACCAGCCCTGAGGATCGGTGTTGTCCCAGTGTTTCTTAACTCTCTTAATCGTGAATAAATTTGATTCAGGAAAGAAAGTTGTTTTTTGTGTAATTACCTAATTTTTATCCTTTTTTGAGTGTTTCGTGGATTAAGAATATGATAGGTAGATTTACGAGCCACGTTGCAGCCAATATATGGTGGTAGCAAAAATAGGTCGACTGGACCAGGGAAGAATCACGTTCTCACCAAATACCAGCGTAAAAGTATGTTATATATAAGAATTAAGTAGCCACTCTTTCGTCTCTTATCAACTCAATACTCTGAAAAATCGCTTGTTCTCTAGACAAATAATATACAGACCTCTAAAGGATATTGACATAGATCACTTCCGGAATGATATACTAGCTGTGGATTGGGAAAGCATCCAAAAATTACCTAATGTTAATGATATGATCTTACAGTTTAAAGCACAATTATTATGTGTCATAAATCAACATGCTCCTTTAAAACAGTAAGTGTCAAAGAACGTCAGCATCCTTGGGTGACTTATAACGTTAAACAGATGCTGAAAACCCGTAATGAGGCACAAAACCGAGCACGTAAAATTGGCTTCGACAAACAAACTCTATTATAAGAATCTTAAAAAGTTGTTAATACAGCAGTTATACACAGAAAAACGGGTTTATTTTCAATACTATATAAACGAAAATGTGTCAAAACCTAGTATTACGTGGAAACATCTTAAGCAACATATTACAATTAAGACCAAATGGACATGTCACTTCTGCCAAACCTCTGTAACGCTAAAAAAATAAATGACTTCATTTTAAAGGTCCTTGGTAAAAGCAGCGTTTCTTTCTATGAATTTCATCGATTTCACTCAACATCACCATGATTTGAATTTCAGGAGGTAACTGAATCTAAAGCATCTAATAAAAATATTACAATCAAACGCAATAGGAATCGACGACACACGCTTGAATTCAGAACTAAAATTATAATTTTTTTAACACTAACAGATTTCCCGCTTTTTGGCAGCAAGCATTAATAAAGCCTATACGGAAAAAGGAAAACCCCGTTGAATTTAAGGACCCAAGACCCATAAGTATACCGAACCTTTCTAAACTATTGGAAAAAATTGTTTGTAATCAGCTGAAACATTATATAGAATCAAAGAGTATATTGCCTATCATGCAGTCAGGTTTCCGAAAACAAGGAAGTACTACCACTGCCCTTATAAATGTTGTACATGTTATTCTTACAGCACAAGATATGTGGGAGGTAACTATTCTTGTTCTTCTCGACTATACACGTGCATTTGACTGCATAAACATTCCGCTATTACTCTCAAAGTTATCATACTACGGGCAGAGCCCAAATGTAGTTAAATGGTTTAGTAGTTATTTCCGAAGCCGGTCCCAGTGTGTAGTTATAGAACAGGATTACAACGGTGCAAAGCAGGTTTCAACAAACAGAACAATCATCATCATCATCATTACAGCCCTTCACAAGCCCACTGCTGAACATAGGCCTCCCCCAAGTAACGCCACAAAGCACGGTCCTGAGCCACCTGCATCCATCGACTTCCTGCATGTCTTATCAGGTCGTCACTTCATCTAGTGGGGGTCGCCCTACACTACGCCTACCGGTACAAGGCTGCCACTCGAGAACCTTTCTTCCCCATCGGTTATCGGTTCTTCAAGCTATATGGCCGGCCCATTGCCACTTCAGCTTGACTGTCTTTACTTTTGACTGTGCTTACTAATCCGTTGGGCTATGTCGGTCACTCTGATTTTACTGCGGATATCCACATTTCTGAGTCTATCACGCAGAGAAACTCCCTCTCCATAGCTCGCTGAGCGACCTTGAGCGTCCTCATACGGCCAGCAGTGAAAGACCACGTCTCTGATCCGTAAGTCACTGCAGCTTTACACTTTAGTTTTCAGAGATTGAGGTATACCTGACGAGAAGATGTCTCGTAATTTCCCGAACGCTGCCCAGCCGAGTTGAATCCGTCGATTGACCTCTCGGTCGAAGTTGGACTTACCTAGTCGGAATATTTGTCCCAGGTAAACGTACTCGTCAACAACTTTGAGCATAGTGCTCCCAACAACTACCAGCATAGATGTGACATGGACATTGAACATGATCTTTGTTGTGTCCATGTTCATCTTAAGACCTATCCGTTGGGAGACACCATTGAGGTCATTGAGCCTAGTGCTAAGGTCCTCCAGCGATTCTGCCATAAGGACTATATCGTCGGCAAATCGAAGGTGAGTGATGTACTCGCCATGGATGTTAATACCGTATCCTTTCCAGTCCAGTAGCTTGAAAACGTCTTCCAACGCAGCGGTGAAGAGTTTCGGGGATATAACGTCACCCTGTCTTACACCTCTCTGCAGTTGGATAGGTTTCGAACTCTGGTTCTGTACTCGGATAGCCATCGTAGCCCTACTGTACAAACACTTCAGCACTTCGATATACCGACAGTCAACTTGGCACCGCTGAAGGGACTGTAGCACCGCCCAAATTTCGACGGAATCAAAGGCTTTCTCATAGTTCACATACGCCAGGCAAAGTGGCAGATTGTACTCTTCGGTCTTCTGTACAATCTGCCGCAGGGTATGTATGTGGTCTATGGTACTGAAGCCTTTTCGGAAACCGGCTTGTTCGGGAGGCTGGAAGTCGTCGAGTCTGCGTGCGAGACGATTCGTAATGACTCTCGAAAACAGCACGTAGACGCGGCTCAGAAGGGAAATCGGTCTGTAGTTCTTCAAGAGAGCGTTGTCGCCTTTCTTAAAGAACAAGACCACCGCACTTCTGCTCCACGACTCCGGAGTAGTGCCACCATGGAGGACGGAATTGAAGATCTTCTGAAGGACTTCAGGTACCGGTGTTCCACCCGCTTTCAGAAGCTCCGCTGTAATTCCATCCTCGCCTGGGGCCCTGCCGTTTTTAAGGTGCTGGAGAACCATTCTAACCTCGCTCAGACTGACGTCCGGGATATCATCGGAATAGTGTCGGGTAAGACTTGCTCTTGGATCGTTACTCACACTTACGTGTGGCTCCAACGATGATGTGTACAGCTGCCCATAGAACCTCTCAATCTCACTCAAAATCTCAGGTGTCCCGGAAACGATGCTGCCACACTCAGTCTTCAGCTTTGACAGTTGGCTCTTTCTGGCAGACAGATCTCTGGCAAAGACTTTGGAGCCCTGGTTCCGCTCGATCGCTTCTTTAATACGAGCAGTATTAAAGTTGCGTAAGTCTCGGCGCATGCATTTGGAGATCTGTCTGTTCAGTTGCCTGTATGCTGTCAAATCTGTTGACGATTGCAGCCTCATCTCCCGTCTAACAGCCATGAGATTAAGAGTGTGATCGAAGAGTTTTTGTGTTCTTCTGCGGCGGGTCTTGCAGAACTTAGCTCCGACCGCATGGACAGTTTCCACGAGCTTGTCATTCATATCGTCCACTGCATTGCAATCTTCTAGGCACTGAAAGCGGTTACGTAACTCGAGCTGAAAAGTCTCGGGATTCTGGATTAGAGCACGAGGGGGACGAAGCGTTGACTTCATTAGACGAGACTTCTCCAACTTAACGTTTAGGTTCAGTGTGCCTCTAACCATTCGGTGATCGCTGCCAGTTTTCACCCTTGCGATCACTGAGACATCACTGAACAGTTGGTGTCTGGTCGTCATAATGAAGTCAATCTCATTTTTTGTCGAACCGTCGGGGCTCGACCAGGTTCACTTCCTGTGGGGCCGCTTCTGGAAGAAAGAGTTCATCATAAAGAGTCCCTCTTTCTCCATAAAGTCAGCCAGCTGCTGGCCCCTACGGTTCCGTTGCCCTACCCCAAATTTACCTAACTTCAGCTCACCGCCTTCTCTTGTGCCTAGTTTTGCGTTGAAGTCTCCCATCAACACCGTGTAGTGGGTTTTGGAGGAATGCATGGCTCTAGAAATATCCTCATACATTTCCTCCACCTCCTCATCGGGATGTGCCGAGGGTTCAGCGAATACCGTTTGGTGATTCTGAGTATCAGGTACGCGACCCTCGTCGACACACTCCCAATCTTTACAACGTTGTTGACGAGAGACTTGTGGACGATAAATCCGACACCTCCTTGGGACAGATGGTTGCCCTCCCGGTGATAGAACAAGTTGCCGGACTCGAGGATTACCGTGTCCTCCCCCTCTCTTCGGACTTCAGATAATCCAATAATATGCCAGCGCAACTTGTCTACCTCTTCTTCCAGCTCCATTATCTTCTCGTCAGTCCTCAGGGTGCGTGCGTTATACGTTGCCAGGTCGAGTCGTCGTAGGTGGCAACCGAACCTCCACCGGAGATTCTTAGCACCCCCTGCCCCGCCGTTACCATGGTCGCCACCGTAGCCACGAATAGCGGGGCCGCCGGGGACTGGGGGCCGTTTATTTGCGTCGTTGGTCATGGGGGGATATTTTCCATACTTGCCACGCTTGGCGAGCGGGTTGGCAACCGCAGTTTTTTATTATGTTATTGATGTTATTAGGAAGATGCTGCTGCCCATCTCCTTTCTGTGTCCCTCTGTCGCCTCTTACGACACCCACGGAAAAATATGGGGTAGTGGATATTCTCAACCGCCACTACACGGCTAAGCATGTCGTAAAGGGCGACTAATGGAATATTGCGGTTTGTGATTGTGTAAGTGATGGCCCTAATTATCTATCATTACTTTTACAATTTTCTATCTCAACACACATATTGTTTGGTTGAATGTGGTTCGAGTAACACATTGCTTCCTGGACTCTGCCATGGTAGTCTGCTTGGGGCGTGGGGGTTTGCAGGTGTGACGCCGTTATTCATTTCATTTCTAATTCGGACTCGAACCAAATGTAGGAATTTGTTTCAGAGGAGAATTAAAAGTGTTAAAAGGTTGAATAATTGTTTCCTCGTTTCAAAGCGAGTGTTCGACGGGGTAACCCAAAGTGACTTGAAGCCGCCGCCGAGGGTCCGGGAACAGTTTTCTTTTCTGCCTATGCGTTCGAGTTCTATGGAATCCTATAGGATATATGATTCGGAACGTGAAGAGCACCGCATTTGCAGCGGTGTCCGGATACTCCCTGCGGAGCTAAAAATACTGGTGAGGGATGTGCGTGGAGACGTCGCGCCGGTTTGTACACATATCTGCAGCAGGTTTCTAAGGTGGAGAGCCTCTGGTCGATGAAATAATGTAGGTAGTAGATATCGGCAAAATGGACCGACAGAATCCGTACCGTATTCCTAGGAAGGTCGCGTTTTCTGCGTCTTAACCAGATGTCGTCAGTAGGGACTAAGGTGTAGTTTTGAACGTTTCTAATCTAATTAATATAAAATATAACTAATAATAAGAAAAGAAACATTAAACCTTACATGTTACTAACAAATTAACTTCACGGTCATGTAATTTGTCATATATTTCAGTTCGCTTCTAGATGGCTCCGCACTGGTAGTAAAAAAGTCGAGGATACCCTCATTAAAACAAAGCATAGCGATGACCCTCACGGGTATTGACGTTATTTGATTTCTGCTCAGTGCTCTTATGTGAAGAAATTCAAGCTAGCGGGGGTAAACGACTTAAGTAACAATAACAAGCGAAGCAGGTGATTGTCGAGTCGTGCTCACAAAAATTCTGTCTTTGTGCAAAAATAGAAGTGCAGAGTAAGGCGTGGCCGAGATCCGAGCGTATAATCTAATTTTTTTCTGGCTTTAGCCGTACTCTTAAGGAAAATAGAATTAAAAGTGTCAGTCTTTTCAGCCCATTACAATAATAGTTTTTTAAGGAGACACTGAATAGTTAGAGCTAAGCAAGTGCGATTTACCATAATTTGCTAAAACACCACTTAGTACGGGTGAGATAGTAATGATGCACCGACTTTTAATAGAAAACATTACGACACAAAGGTTGCGCTAAATCTTATTTTATTTTATTTTATAACTGCATTTCGAGTGCTTTCATGAAGTTCTAGTACAAAGACCACAAATTCTTCCAGACATTATTCACAATCGTTACCTCTTACAACAATACATGAAGTTTTTTTTTTATTATAAAGGAAATAATTAACGACGCAAGCTTGATTCGTCCAATCCACACTCACAAATTGAGCTATCTTTAATATTAAGTTTCGTCAAAAATACAGGTGAACAAGTGTGTCCTAATCTAATTCTATATATGACAGATGTACTATGTTTGGAGCCATTTCTGAATTTAAAAAACCATGGTTTGGAGGGAATGTCAGGTTGGAGTTCTGCATAATATTTACTGATAGACTTCTGAGATTTTTTCCAAAGAGAGTTCCATTCTGATATATGATGGATTTTCGCAAGAGAAATAAGGTCATGGGTATATGTTATATGATGCATGAGGGTACCGGAAGTAGATGCTTGTTTTGATAAGGAATCGACAATTTCCTTGTCATGTATGCCACTTTGACTTGGCAGCTAAGCAAGTTTCAAGTTAATACCTTGACAGAAACATGTATACAGTGCATCTTTTATTTTTAAAATAATTGGAAATTTTGATTTACTTCGAAACGGGTTAGATGAAATGCTTTGTAATGAACTATATGAGTCGGTAAAAACAATACATTTGTTAATTTTGTGAGCTTCTATACATAAAATTGCTTGTAAAATAGCAACAGCTTTACCAATGAAAATTGAAGTCGCATTTGAATTTTTAAAATTTAAAATAATTTCATATTTCGGTATCCAGACAGCTGAACCTATAAAACTATTATCAGAAAGCTTAGAGGCATCAGTGAAAAGGCTCAACCAATCTTCCCATTTTTCGCTTAAAATACTTAATCAATTTTGTTGGGCTACATGGTAAGAGCCGTGGTAGCTCAGATGGTTAACGCTCGCTGTAAAATAACAGAATGCGAGTAACCCAGGTTCGATCCCCGCCGGCACCAATGAAATTGTTAATTGCAATTTTAAGTGCTGATTTACCACGTGCTCGGCGGTGAAGGAAAACATCGTGAGGAAACCTGCATGTCTGAGGTGCGTGGATGCAAGACAATGATAATTCGCATTGGAGCGAGGGTTTGAGGTTTGTGCAACTTATGAAAAACAGAGCTTTTCATGCTGATATCAAGCAATCACCTTATGAGGCACTTTTTGGGTGTAAAGTAAAAGTAGGTCTACAGTTACCTAATAATTTCACGCAAAACGTTGAGACTGAAGAAGATTTCGAAAAAATCGTATAAGAAGTTACCAAGAATGAAGAGGATCCCAAAGTCTCTGCAAGTGAGCTCTCTAAGTAGAACACGGAGCCAAGCTAAGTTTCTAACAACGATTCAGATCAAAGCGAAACAAAACCACAAATTCAACCTTGCGTGCTTCAAAATCAATGTAGCGTCTGTTCACAAGAAACTACAGGAGCTCATGCATGCAGAGGATGCGGATATGTAATCCACTCAATTTGCACTGCTGCTGAAGACTCACCCGATGAAGGATTTGGTTCTAAAGTTCTGTGCCCATTGTGTTCAAATAATTTAAAAACACTAGAAAATCGTCAAAGTGCTAAGATAAACTTACAACAACAGGTCGAAAATGATGAAATCGAGTGAAAAGAAGTTTCCTCCAATATCTATTGGCTCTTCTGTACGAATTGCAGGTACCAGAGGTTGATAGAGGACGTGGTGATGCCCGAAGTATTATAGGCGTAGTCTTGGCTAAAACTAATGATGAGCTCTATTAAATTGCTACAAGGAACGGAATCATAAAACAATTGTATTCAAAATCTCAGATTAATGTTTGCCCGAGAGTTCTTCTTGATGTTAAGAATGTACCGAGTACGGAAATTGCACTACGTTCAGTTGGAAATCTACAATCCATTGGAACTGGCCAAGGGTTTAAAAATGCCTTTTTAAGAAGAACTGTAGTACAGCTAAGATGTATGTGCTATAAAAATAAACTACGAGGGTGGATTGAAAAGTACTCGGCCTAACACAGATCCATTCAATTCTAAAAATCAAATCTACCCACATTATTTATTTCAGTTCAGACTAGTTCATTGTGTGAAGTTCGAAACGTGTGCGATAATTAGTTGTGATTTTATAAATTTATTAACAAAGTAATCGGACATAATTTCCGCGAATGGAGCAAATCGAGCAGCGTGCCGTCACTAAGTACCTCCATAAGAAGGGGCTATCATCAAAAGCCATCCATGATGACATGGTCAGTACATTAGGCGATTGTGCTCTGTCATATTCATCCGTCAAAAATTGGATAGCAGAATTTAAGCGTGTTAGAGAGAGTGTGAAAGATGAACCCCGCTCTGGAAGGCCTTCGACGTCAACTACTGACGAAAATATTAAAAAAGTACTTGATTTAATAATGGGAGACCGCAGATTAAAAATTAGAGAGATAGCCGAGATTATAGGCATCTCTTATGAACGAACTCAAAACATCATTGTCAACGAGTTGGGTTTCCACAAGGTGTCTACGAGGTGGGTTCCGCGACTGCTTTCAGTTGAACAAAAAAGGACGCGATTGACTATTTCACGCGACTGTTTGGAGTTATTTGAAGCCGATGCAGATGATTTTTTGAATCGTTTTGTTACTATGGACGAAACATGGGTTCATTACTGTACACCGGAAACAAAACAACAATCAAAACAGTGGAGAAGACCTGGTTCACCACCCCCTAAAAAGGCTAAGTCGATTTTGTCGGCAAATAAGGTGATGGCTTCAGTATTCTGGGACTCGAAAGGTGTGATTATGATTGATTATCTTGAAAGGGGTCAGACTATAAACTCTGATTACTACTGCACCTTACTACATCGTTTACGAGAGGAAATAAAAGAAAAACGTCGAGGAATGCTCAGAAGAAAAGTCCTGTTTCATCAAGATAACGCCCGTGTTCACACGTCAGTACAGTCAATGGCTGAAATTCACAACTGTGGCTTTGAACTGTTACCGCATCCGCCGTATTCACCTGATCTGGCACCATCAGACTTCTTTCTGTTCCCTAACCTAAAAAAGCACTTAGGAGGTCAAAGATTTTCGACAAACGACGAGGTCAAAGCAGCTGTAGACGCATATTTTGACTCTAAGGAAGAATCATTTTTTTTCAACGGTCTAAATGCTTGGAAGGGGGAGGTGGCAAAAGTGTATTGAACTTGATGGTGATTATGTAGAAAAATAAAAATATAACTGATTTAGTATGTGTTTATTTTCTTGGTTAGGCCGAGTACTTTTCAATCCACCCTCGTATTGTGTACTTCCAAGTGCCATTCCAGCTTACCCTGCAAAAATAAATAGCCACATGTACGGCCTTGTTTAGTTTTTATTTTGTATTAAAATAGAAATACTTTTACTTTAATATTGTGATGTAGAATTACTTAAATAAGATACAGACTGATAACTTACCAAATGACACTTTGAGCTTTATATGAAAATATAGTGGGTTTTGTGATAAATGGACCTTAAGAATTAATAAACAGTTGATTTATTAAGCTTAAATTAGTATATTATATTATACATTATGATTGTAACTTGTTAGTCGCAATGAAAGTCTTTGTTGAACAGAGTCTCTGGTTGGGGGCGACTTAATTTAGTCCAATTTACCCCCAGAAGACACAAGTTTGCGCGTTAACCGCAAAAAGAACCCCTTTGTCGTATCTTCTCAGTTTCAAGGCACTCCCCTTGTTGTCTCAGCCAGTATTGGAATCCTCGGCGTCGACATATCTAGTGACGTGCAGTTTCGTGGTCACTTGGAAGAGAAGGCCAAATTGGTCTCTAAAAAGCTTAGCGTGCTCAGCAGAGCGGGACAGAATTTCATGCCGGCACACCGCCTGCAACCTTATATGGCACAGGTGCGGCCGCACATGGAATACTGTTCCCATCTCTGGGCTGGGGCTCCCCAATACCAGCTCCTTCCACTTGACCGCATACAGCGTAAAGCGGCTCGAATCGTCGACGACCGAGTGCTTTCCAACCAGCTCGATTCACTGGCGCTGCGAAGAGATGTTGCATCTCTTTGCATTTTCTTTCGCATATATCATGGGGAGTGCCCTGAGGAGTTGTTCGGATTAATCCCAGCTGCCAAATTTCGTGAACGCGCCACGCGGCAAATGTCCCGATACCATTTACACCATCTGGATGCTTGGCGGTCCACCACTGTACGTTTCAAAAGGAGTTTTCTTCCGCGTACAACCTATCTGTGGAATAGTTTACCACCGGCGATTTTTTCGGACCGATATGACCTAAGAACTTTCAAGAAAAGAGCTTACTCCTTTCTTAAGGGCCGACAACGCACCTGCAATTCCCCTGGTGTTGCGGTTGATCATGGGCGGCGGTAGTCACTTAACATCAGGTGAGCCGCATGCTCGTTTGCTCCCTCTTCTATAAAAAAAGCCTAAATAAAAACTCTATTTCCTAAATTATCAAGAAGTATGAAGAGATTATAATTTATAAACCGTATGATTGTTACTTGATTGTCTCTCGAAGACCATTAATAAAAACTCTGATTTTTAATTTAAAAACGTGTTTTATTTATTTTATTCACACATAGCGTTCGAGTTATACATTTCCTAGTACCATATTGGAATTCTATAAAATTCCTAGGAAATGTATACATTTCCTAGGATATGTGCGTATTTACTATTCTCTGAATCAATATTTTATACATTTCCTAGAGTCTGTATACTATTCCTATATTTCATACATTTCCTGTAACATATATATATATATATATATATCCCCTACACTACACCTACCTACACCTACGTATATATATACTTGTTCTCTTTACATACATAGGTATTAAAATCAAAATAAATAAAAGTAACATTATATTTACAGGATTTATTAAAAAACAGCACACAAATACTAGCAGTAGTATTCTTTCGCATCAAGTATAAAAATTTATTGCATGGAATGTGCCCAGGTCTGAGTCTTAGTGCTATTACAGTATTGCGTCAACACATTCGGTTATCTATGCAGGTTGAGCGCATTGGGTACGGCTGGATCGTACTGTACCATATACACTTCTCTTTTGCTCTTTCGTCAAAATATTCCTTCCAGAGGTCATAACAATATTTTTTAATAAAGATATATAAATTTGAAATAAAGGGGTAATATTAATGCCAGTGCCTTTCGAAATAGCTTGTTTGGATAAAATATCAGCTTTTTCATTACCCTCTAAGCCAATGTGCGAAAGTATTCATTGTAAATGTACTATTCTGGAGTCAGCCTGTAACTTAACTAGAATCTTATGCTACTGATAAGCCTCGAAAAACCGAAGTACACCGAGCAAGTTGTTGAAGCGCACTCTATGAATCTGTTAAAATAACGACATTGCATATTTACAGTTAACACAATATTTATGTTTAGTTTCATTGTAATTGGCGTGAGGTTTATTTATAAAATTTATTTGAAATCAAATGTGCAGGTTGACGATGCCTCTAAGTTTTCATTAACAATGAGAGTGTGCTCAGAATTACAATAATCTCCCTCGCAGTTTTAACCATGAGTGTGGACGCTACTTAAATTATTAATCAAAAGGGTAGCAAAAGCTGACTCATATTGGTCACAATTTGGATTAATATTGCGGCATCCATGGCGTCTAAACGATCCAAAGAAATTTTCCAGTGGGTCCTGATTTAGATGACGCAACCACACTGATGTAATTCCAAAAGCAATTTCAATTTTTTCAATAAAACTTCTATCCCTTCTAGTGTCCACACCCAATGGTTTACAGTTGGAATAGATTCTACCAGTGGAAGACATAAACATCACAGACACAAAAACTTTTTTGGCATCCATCCATGTTTTGTGATGTATGGAGTGAGCTGTTGCAGGTCTAAGTAGAGTTTTGGCATCTTTTCTTTTAAAAACTGCCATTAACTAAGTCGAAAATATTATCCATAAAAGCAGCAGATCAGCATCTTTGTACTCTTCTGGAAGGATACTCTTTGTCTTTTTCTTGTCTGCCAATGTTCCTCCTTCAAATTAGAAATTTAAAAAATTATCAACCAGTTTTGTTTAAGAAATGAAAAAAAGAAACAATTATTGCAACACCCCACAAACATTGTTAGGTATTTATTAGTGGTTGCGAATTGACTTTCCTGAATCTAATAATTATATATTTATTGACCAATAATTTAATGTCAATTTTGGTACCTAGTCTCTAATCTAAATTCTTTAAATTTGTTCTTTTACGTTCATGCACAAAATAGTTCATAGGGCGCACTTAATGCCATAGGGCATTCTGTTATCTTTATACCATTATTTCATAATGTGCAGTATGTAGTATCTTAATAATACTAAGAGAATCGTAATTCGTCATCGCACATGTGTAAACATTGTTCATAAGTCTCCTGCTATCCATTTTTACCAGAAGCTTGATGACGGCAGCAGCTTCTCTCAGAGTGTGTGTTGAAACGAAAACAGAATTTCTAAATATTTTATGAATACGATGTTCAGTTTCAATTATGTAGGTATCGTTTCCTTTATGCTCTTTTCGTTTTACCCTTATTGAATATAAAACATACTTAGGTACCAATATTCAAACTTTAACTCACACTAAGTTCTTAAGACAAAAATAAAACAGAAATAATAATAAAACCAAAAATCAAAACATGTAGAAACACTCAAAACGCCAAAATTTTCGCAAGAAAAAACATGAAACGTCAAAGGTGGTATAATTTTGAACAAATAATATAAATTTATTTTCCCTGTACAAAATATTTAAAGGTCTGATCCCAACACAGGCTTAATATTGATAATGTAACTAAACTGTCTAACTATAAAATAAAACTTGCTAACACGCGTTTATATAATAATTTTATTGTAACAAAATTGATATAAGTTTACTTACCGATGGTACGATATCCCATGTTCCTTTTATAATCTTTGTATATTAATTTTTGCATCCTTTTACCACGCAACTAGGCATATTTATGACAAGCAAATCTGTCCTGCACGTGCACCACTGTCGACCGAGTCGCGCTGGCCCTAAACTATCATTTTAGGGCCAGCGCACTGGTGCGATTTACCTGCGCGGTCGGCCCGGTCCTTACGCTAGTAACATATAAGTCAATGAATTATATATATAAATATTGTCCATGTCAGAATAAATATGAAATATATATCATATTATCAAATATTAAATATAAATAGTTATCATCTCTCAATCAAAATAAATCATACCTAAAAACATTTCAGCCTAAAAAATAGTAATTAGTAATTTAAATTAAAATTAAAAAAATTCTTTATAACTACAGAATTAGTTGATATCACAGGATCTTGCATTGGAGTAACTGGATCCGGAACATGCTTCACTTCTATAATTATTTCCTTGCTATTTTATGTTATTTTAATAGTTTTAGCCATGATTTTACACAGGCGCTTGTGACAAAAGTAGTTAGTTAGTACCAGTTCTGGCTCACTGAGTCAGAAGTGGTACAAGTACGACGTTCGTCGACTCACGATCCTAAAAAAAAAGGTTTTGGCATGCTCTGATCACGAATCTGCGGTCCATTTTTGCGTAGGATGCACGGTTCCGGAGATGTGCAGATCAATTAACTCTTATCTAATTGATATCCGGTGAAGGCCTCCACCGTCATTAGCGCTCCATTGTTCTTATCTAATTATCTATTGTTCATTGAATACCGTCATTATCTATTCTTCCTCAGCGTGGTGCTATTGTATTATACTCCTTTGTTCCTACTGTAAATACTAGTAGTTAGTTAGTACCAGTTCTGGCTCACTTAGTCAGAAGTAGTACAAGTACGACGTTCGTTGACTCACGATCCTAAAAAAAGGTTTTGTCATGCTTTGATCACGAATCTGCGGTCCATTTTTGCATAGGATGCACGGTTCCGGAGATGTGCCGATCAATTAACTCTTATCTAATTGATATCCGGTGAAGGCCTCCACCGTCATTAGCGCTCCATTGTTCTTATCTAATTATCTATTTTTCATTGAATACCGTCATTATCTATTCTTCCTCAGCGTGGTGCTATTGTATTATACTCCTTTGTTCCTATCTACACTAATCCGAATTATCAATAAAACACATTACCTAATTTTGTTAAAATTTTTATTTACAAAATACAAAATCCTATTACTTGTTATCTATAAAATAGGAGCGAAACATCTCATCCACTAAAATATCGTCGTACAATGTGTTCCCTGTAAATATACTCGTAAAACTATGCATTAAACATCCCTGAAACTTATATAGCAAATACATTAAGCAATATTCGCCACAAACTGAAATCCACTAACATTCCAATTCCATCTTTTACAATTTCTTTTTAAAAACTCTAGATGATATCGTACAGGTGCTCGTCCGAATGAATCAAAATATTGACCGACGTCATTCGTATCGATATATAAAGCTACCCAATGTGACCCTGGTTTATCATCTGTATCCAAATTGCATATTATATACGTTGGTACGTGGGTGTACATGGCCAGTCTATTAGCAGCATAAACATTATTTTCTAGAGTGGGGTGAATCTTTTTCAGGTGTTGTTGTACATCTAGTGTATCCATGATATTACTGCTATTAGTAGATTATTATAGTACAATCTACTCAATGACAAATATAGGAATGATCAATTATAGTGATTTCTAAATATTAAATTGCATTATTTTGTATTATACAAAACGTATTTGAGTCATCAATACACTGAGCAAGACGCGACACGAAGTAATGTTGAGATAAGCAACAAAATGTGAAATAAGCTTGTTGACGCATAAAGTTACTATCAATTCTACTGCAGAAATTCTTTAGAATTATTACTATTAGAATTATTACTTACTGGTACTATATAAGACCAAGCAAGTGCAGTCATGGAGTTAGTGTGTGGTCGTTTGACCGCAGTGGATCTATCAATACTACATTTGTGTTACTTCTACGCATCAAAGGCCATGGATGTAAGTGTTTATTCTATTGACAAACTTATTTTTCTTTCTGTTATTTTCTTACGTGCGTATGATTTAGTGTTGAAAAATATCAGTATCTACCTGTAGGTGTTAACAATTTTGCCAGGTTTAAAATTTATTTCATGGGTTTTCCTCTCATAACTGCTGATTTATTTGATGACGTAGCTAAAAGAAAATAATAGAACAATTTTTTTGGTAATGTAGACGATAGACAATATTGTTGCCCTCCGAATCAGCCAATTTTTATCTCAGTAAGACGAAAACTTTGAGAGATATGAACTTTTATTACATGTAGAAAATATCTCAAAAAAATGGCTGTGACATAGGGGGAGAGGATTAGATCTCAGTGTGTAGTGCATTTGTATATTTAAATAGCTGTAGTATAAGTACCTAGAATATCGCTGATATGTGAGGGGACACACTGTATATTTAACCTCGATTAAGAATCAAAGCATAGATGTGTTGTCACCCATGAGGACTAAGATGGAATGCCTCGTTTCAGTAAAAAGGGTCTCCACAAATACTCCACAAGCTTTCGCCTAGGACGTCCCTTTCCGACTCTTCCATTCACTTCTGCAACATATATTTGCTTTGTCAGTCTTTCCGCATTCATTCTTTCTACATGACAAACCACCGAAGCATTCCTTTCTTAATCCTGGTCACTCAGATTCAGCCCTAACATACTCATGTGAAAATGTTATGAAATAGTAATAATAAAGTGTAAAGCTATAATTAGTACCTGTAGTTTCCAAACTAACTTACTTTAGCATATAGCATCTCTTAATATAATTCTATCAATATCAAATCTTTCAACATGCATTTGAATGCCAACATTTACCAGATCATGATCATTTGTTACATGTTGTAATGTAGTTTTATTTGCATTTTTTTTTTCAGAGAAAGTCAACCATGATCACAATTATTGTAAAAAAAGGCAGCATTTGGATCACACCTACTGTATTCCAGAAGTTTTAGAAAAATACTTTAAAGATTTAAATACTGACAACACTGGTAAGTTTTGGTTCAATTCTTTCTAATAATTAACACATGAAAAGTTATTAAATCCGATTATATAAAATAATATATTAAATTGCTTATTTAGCATCCGCAATTTGCTGACATCACATGCATAAGACTTGATCGTAGTGCTACTATGGATTATGAATTTTTCATTGGGTTGCATAATAGCTTTCTTACGAGTCCCGTAGTTCATAGACATCCCATAGTTTAACACATGATGTAAAAACATCAACTGTTCACCCAATTGAATATCGGTAGAAAATGCTTAAATGAGTATTTGAAGGGGGTAAAAAACTTATTTTCTCTTATTTGCTTTTTTATATTTTAGATAAACATGTACATTGTTCTCCAATAACAAGGAGGAATCAGCATATCATAAATACAAGTAAGCTGTCACCGCATTGTGCTAAGCTTTACAGGCAATACACAAAATCACAGAGACAGCTTAATTTCAATCTACCAGCAAAAAGGCGGTGAAATTTTCAAAAGAAAAATCATTTGTTAGGCTCACAGAAAAATTGAATCCATTTGCTATAAAGTTTTTATGGATGCAGATTAAAAAATGCACTAAAAAGCGAGGGGCAGGCGATTTTCTGATGAAGAAAAATTAATAGCAATGGCAATAATGAAACAGATCCCGGTGCTATAGATTTCTTCATATAATATTTATCTTGCCGTCAAAATATACTATATACAAAATGATTGCCAAACTAAATATAGAAGCATTAATCAATGCTCAAATATTTGATGCTATCAAAACAGAGGTGGTGTACTTTTTTTAAATAAGTTTACTTTTTCCATAATCTATATATTACACCATAGCTATAGTCTACTTCTATTGCTGGTTGCATCGATGTTAGACTGCCTTGTCATTTCTGAAACGGTTGTTTTAAAGCGTGTCTTCATATTTTTTGGTTTTAAGCGTGCAGATTTCTTCTCCGATGTTTTTCTTCACTGTCAAATATGTGGTAAATGAGCATTGAAATTTGCAAGTAAATTTTCAATACGGTAGAGCCACGTTTATTACTGGAAACGAGGCATTCCATCTTGGTCCTCAGGGGTGGCAACGCTTCTACATTTTAATTCTCAATCGAAAATAGTTGCTGATGTCTATGGGCCGCAACATCAGCTTACCACCAGGTGGGCTGTGTGCTTGTTTGTAGCCCTTATTCTAGAGTGAAATAGCAGCTTTTTGCTGGAAACGAGGCATTCCATCTTAGTCCTCAGAGGTGACAACGCATCTGCATTTTGATTCTTAATTGATGATTTTGGTGACCATGCCCTTGTTTTTATGTTGCGGGGAGTTGTTCATAAGTGGCAACAACCCCTGGCCTTCTACTTCTGTAAAGGAGCAACTTTAGGATTTGTATTAAAAATAATTATCAAGAACATGGTAACAGCTGTAGGTAACACAGGTCTTAGACCAGTGGCTCTAGTCTGTGACAAGGGCACAGCATTTCAATCTGCCCTAAAGAGCCCTCAAGAGGATACAAGGCGAGAGCAAATAATTTTAGGTGGAAGGATTGGCGAGTAGGCTTTGCCATCTTTATATGCAATCTCTTATCAAGAATAAAATTGTGGGGTGGTGTTTGTATCTAAATTGTAATTACTTTTCAGATGATGTGATTGTAATTAATGGCCATACACTTAGTGTAATTCACGATCCACCTCATCTAATAAAAGGATTAACCTGTAAGCCCTGACAGCGCGCGACATGTTATACTCCCGTTCGCTCGGGACCGTAATGGCGGCAAAATTTGAAAATTAGCAAATTTTTTGCTATATTGCAAATTTTGCTATATTTTCACTTTGAGACAATATTTATGGATAAAACTTACAGGAATTCTTGTTGAATGTATAAACTATCGAATAAAATTATTTTTGGTTGCTAGAAATTGTAATAAAATACGTAAATTACCCTGTATAGCACAGTAGTAGTATGTACTTCAATTTTAGTGACAAAATTACTACTAATTTGAATTCTACACTTTTGTTTTTGGAGAAATTTATATCAAATTGTTTGGAAATATGTATATTTTTATGTTTTATGTGTTTCCATTCGTTACTCATACCAAAATATAAAATATAAAGAAATTAAAAAAATTAAATATTAATATTTTATCTGTGTGACATTTAGAACAATATTTCTAAAATAGTTTTGTGTGAATTTGAAATAAATACAACGTCAAGTTATTTGAAATATGTAAGAAAACTATTTTTACTTACATTTTACACTAAAAATAAATGAGAATGTGAAAAATACCACATTTATGACCCAGCCGCCATAATTGGCCTTCCAGATTTTGAAGCACTTTTGGCAATTTACTTTTCACTTTTTATACCACAAATTATATATATATATATGTGTTCACTATATTACAAGGAATATAAAAAAGTATAATACTTTCGTTTTTAGTCCAGACACAAATATAAAATTCTATAAAAAAGACGGAGCACCTTTATCAAAACGGCACGTGGAACGCCGAAAGTTCAGAGTGATTTCTTTTTTTTTTTCTAAGAAACATTGCCAGGTTATGGTTTAAAATAAAAGAGCATATCTTTGTCTTTGATACTAATATCTATTGCATAGTGTCTTTGGTTTTGTTTAAAACGAAAAAATAGTTTTTTTCATAGGTAGACATGTTTACATAATTCTGATCTAATTCGATCACTACTTGGCGGGCGTAAGGTTGGTATTGCGCGATCTAATGTGAGCTAGGCTTGGTTAACAGTTGAAATAATGTCCTAAATAAAGACAAAATATAATGAAAAGATTTCAAAGTGGAATGACATTGTTGAAGTATATAAAACAGATTACAATCTTGCACTGATGAGGCTTTTACATAAATTAAATGATGAACATGTGATTCCGGAGAAAATTAAAAAGATGAAGGTAATAATTATTTTATTAAATATCTATGTTATTTTTTTTCTATTTTCTTCACATTGTGAAATAGTGAAAAAATGTACCATTTTTCTGTTACTAGTTTCTAATTTCTTTGTTATTTATATTTCAGGTAAAAAATTGCACTAGTGTTTAGCAAGACAGTAGCTGCTACATTATCGTATACTGCTCAGTTTTGTAAGTTCCGAAGCTAAATTTGGTATAATATTTTGAGCTAGCTGGAAAGTCAAAGCGAAACTTTAACTTTTTTGCAATAAATTAAAATTTAATTGAGTTTGAACAAACCCTTTATGTGGCCAATTTTTTTAGCTCACTATGCAGATGGAAACAAGTAAGCTCGACATTGAAAATACAACCGAAATTATATCATTCTTCGACGGCCTTTTCGACTCAGTTAATGGAACTTCATACAATAAAATGTCCAATATAAAAGCTTTAAGACGAGCAGTAACAGAAAAATCCTCATGTTGGCGACGCGCCTATAAGAATATTTCAATTTATTAGTTAACCGATTACGAATAGCTTCTAAAAAGCAAATTATCAAGCAACAATATTCCTATAAGAAAATGCTTAGTTGAATCTTAAAGAAATATCGAATTAATGATATGAAGGTCTTGGGTTCGACTCCCAGGCCGGAATAGTTTGTCGTTTTCTTAGTAATATCTCTTAATAAATTCATATAGGGAATTTTAAGATATAAATTATGTTACCGGATTTGTTCCCCGGTCGAAATCATCTTTCCAATAATGTTAATTTAAAGAAATATTAAAAATTAAGTTAGAGACCAGGATTTGTTCCCCGGTCGAGATGATCGCTGTGCATAAGTAGAATTAATGGAAATTAATTGCATAAGTATTGTCTTATATGAGTTTGATATGTTTTGTATGAAAACAAATGCCTATTTTCTATGATTGATTTATGAAAACATTCACTTATATTGTTTGATAAGAAACATGATAACTGATAAGAATCTGATTAGAGGTAGTTTTCAACGTTTGAGAATTGAGTAGAATCATTTATTCACCTAGTATTGTTGATATTAGTGTATACTAAACTTTCCATTTTTACTGATAGTCGATAGCCGTGCAAAAGTTAGTTGTTCAAATAGTGTGAGTTCATAGACGCACGCTAGCCACGTACTTAGGAGGCCAAATATGTAGAAATTTAAATATTTGCAATTTCAGCAATTTATGTTAAACTGACTTGTAAAACATTTCAGATTGATTGTACGTGTAAAAGAGGTGAATTCTGTGATCTATGAATAAGTGAAATAATGATAGTTTTGTATAAGAAATTTAAAAGTGTTTTAATAGTGAAATGTATAGAGAAAATGTAAATTAAACTATTGTATTGGTTAAGATATGTATAATTTCAAGTGGAAAACATTGTTTTAACTTTCTATGTTAAATATTTAAGAAATTCCAACTTTGAACATGTGAGTAAAATAAGCATATTTTGTTAAATAAATAAAAGGTTTTTTGTGATATAAAAATGTAATGTATATCGTAGTATAGATATTTTTTGTGCTATCTTTATAAGTAAATTGTATAAATGTATGTCTTATACAAATAAAGTTATTGAGTAAACCGTGAGAGAATGATAGTACAAATTGATGTAATTGAGTTGCGCAAGCGCACAAATGGCGCGGCTCACTTTCGCGTATAGCTCTGGGGTAGCTCAGTAAACGAGTTTTCTTGCAATTCGTTGGCGGGAGAGGAGCAGTAAAAAGTCGCGGCCTCCTCAGGCTGTTACCTCTACCCCGACACCATCAGCACCAGTAGCCTCTAAGGCGCAGATTACTCGGGAGTCGACCAAAGACGTGGGTAGAGTGCCAGAAAGGGCCCTACCAGAACGTAGAGCCCGCTCTATAGTTAGAGCGCGCTCTACCCACAAGCCAAGAGGGCAGGACCAGGAACATCCACACCCGAGACAATTGCCAACGCCTTCATACAGGAGAACACCCGCCACCGGCCTCGAGACAGCAGATGCGATACAACGCTTAGTTGGTATTGCCATCGAGGTCGGCACACAAGTCCTGGCTGATATCAGAGCCGGGACTGACCCAATTACAGCAATTATGAAGGCGCTGGCAAATCTATTAGCCCGGCATTACGGAGGAGAGTAATCTGCGCCTCCTCTATTGGAACCCGGGCGGTATACAGCAGAAGCTTCATGAACTCCGCACAGTCGCCCAGCAACAAGACTTGCACATCATATTGCTGGGCGAGACAAAACTAAATCCAAAGACGCATATCAAGCTGCCTAATTACCACCTATACAGAAGGGACGAGGTCACCCCTCAAAGGGCCGCCTATAGAGGGACGGCGGTTCTTGTGAGGAGGGACATCGTCCACCAAGAGCTGGAATTACCACCTTTCCAGACTATGCGCTCTATCGGCATAAGAATGGAGGCGGCGGGCGAGGAACTAAGGATCTACGCAGCATACCGCCCGCCAGGGACTCCATTCTGCTCCTCAGACATCCGGACAGTGATGGAAGGCGAAACACCTACTCTAATCGCCGGGGACCTAAACGCCAAACACCCGGCGTGGGGGTCCAGAGTGATCACCCCGCCGGGTCTTGCACTATACGAAGACGCAGAGAGAAACAACTACGACGTTTTAGGTCCCGAAGAACCAACCAACGTTCCAACAGATCCGAAGCAACATCCGGATGTATTAGACATCGTGCTCTCTAGGAACGTCAACTACCCGGTAGTGGTAGAGGTGCTATACGACCTGAGTTCACAGCACCTCCCGATTCTGATAACCCTTGGCACTAAGGCGGTGACTACGCCGCCCAGAGCTTTCAAGACACGCATTGACTGGAGGCGCTACGCACAACACCTGCGGGCGAGACCTCCAGCAGACCAACACATAAACACAGCGGACGACGTAGAGGCCGCTGCAACTAGAATCACCAAAAACATCCAGGAGGCCCTCCACGCGGCCTCTACGATCGTCCCGATCACAGGAAGGCGTGACGATCTGCCGCAGGAAATATGCGTTAAGATAAAACGCAAAAGAGCGCTTAGGAGGCTCTGGGCGCGTACTCGCTGCCCAGACTAAAAGCACAACTTAACATCTTATCGGAGGAGCTGTCGGTGGCAGTCCGGGCATACAGAGGAGAAGCCTGGGAGCGGCGCATATGGAAGGCGGAGGAACAAAATGCGTCGCTCTATAAACTGAACCGACAGCTAACCAAAACCAGACCTCCCGTTTGCCCGCTTACCAACAGTGCGGGCGAACGCTGCTACGATGCCAAGGGCAGAGCGGATATCCTAGGAGAGCACTTCGAGGAGCAATTTATGCCGAACCCTGCAAGTGCGGAGTACATGGAGCTTCATGCCCTAAAGGAGAGTCGCGTACAGGAGTTCCTGTCGTCGCCCGCGCCGCCTCTTGCAGGAGAGTGGTTCATCTCCCCCGCTGAACTGCGGAGGACAGTAACCCGCCTGCAACCGAGGAAGGCGCCTGGGCACGATGGGATTACCAACGCTGCACTCCGACAGCTGCCCTATAAAGTCCTAGTAGAGATTGGTCGACTCTACAATGGGATATTGCGGACATCCCACTTCCCGGAGGAATGGAAAAAAGGCAAAATTATCGTCTTGCCGAAACCCGGGAAGGACAGGCGTAGAGCTGCCAGCTACAGGCCGATTACGCTATTACCGCACATAGCTAAACTGTTTGAAAGATTGCTGCTAAGACGTCTCCGTCCGTGCATCCAACTTCGGGCGGAGCAGCACGGATTCAGGAGGGGTCACTCTACAGTCACACAGCTGACTAGAGTGCTGCACCTGCTTGCGGCAGAGTACAATCGTGGCCGCATATCGTTGGGCGTCTTCCTCGATATCGAGAAGGCGTTCGACCGGGTGTGGCACTCAGGATTACTATATAAGTTACACGAACAGACCAGTGTCCCCCCTGCTATGTTGCGGTTAATGGCGTCTTTCCTGGAAGACAGGAAGTTCTACGTCTGCGTAGAGGACGCCGAGTCCGCAACAAGAACCATCAGTGCCGGCGTCCCACAGGGCAGTTGTCTGTCTCCAGTCCTGTACGTGGCTTACACGAATGACATCCCAACATTGGCAGGCAGGCTGCAAGAATAGAAGGACGACGTTGAGCTGGCGCTATATGCGGACGATAGCGCCTATTTCACCTCGTCCAGAAGAGCCCATATAGCCACTGCCAAAATGCAGCGTCTGCTGGACCTGTTGCCATCATGGCTGAACGAGTGGAGGATGGTCGTCAACGTTGGTAAGACGACCGCTCTGCTCACTTGCCGCCTCAGAAACCTACCACCACCACTAACTCTCGACGGCCAGAAGATGGCGTACGAGGCCGTGACATACCTCGGATGCCGGATCGACCGGGCGCTGCGCATGACTGCGCACGTCGACTTCGTCGTCCGCAAAGCCAGATGTGCGCGGGCGATGCTTCGTCCGGTCCTGGCATCCAAGCTGCCCATAAAAACCAAGCTCCGGATATACAAGATGTATATCCGGACTATTACCTTCACCTACGCTGCTCCGGCCTGGTACGCGCTTCTGAGTGACACCCAGAGGCGGCGACTACAGGCTCAGCAGAACCTGTCATTAAGGACGATTGTCGGAGCAGGTCGTTACGTCCGGAATGACGTCATAGCGGCCGATCTGAAAGTCGAGACCATCACCGACTTCGTGGCCCGGTTAGCGCGCGGCATGTTTGACCGTGCCGATAACGGGCCACATGAACACCTGAACGACTTTGCGCCGTTACACACCCGGCCACCGGACGGGCGACCTCTTCCAAGAGAACTCCTCTCTATATGTGATTAGAGAGTCGAGTAACAACCCACAATGCCGCAGAAAGGCCAACTTAGACTTATAGATTACCTCTACAGATTACCTCCCTTTCCGTAGTCGGTGAACTACGGAAAGTAATTTCTTATCCGGCTACATTATAAATGTAGTATAGCCATGCCAAGATAGGCAAAAAGTGACTGCCCCATAGTTATGGGGTATGAGGATATCCGGGCAATGGGGTATACCCCGAGGCCCGATACCTGCACGTACCTAGGTGCGTGTAGATGACATCAACGGTTGCAATTCGTTCGGGAATCCTTCGGGAAAGTTTGGGAAAAGTGCAAGACCAGCAGTCAATAAGAAGAAGAAAGAAAAAGTATAGGGAAGCGATAGGGAAAAGTAATTACTCTCTCACGGAACGGTTTGAAGATAATTGCTGTTTTATTCCCAAGGAATTCTTCCCTCAAAATAATACAGTCCACTTCGAAGAATTAAGGCGTTGGGACCGGGCCGACTTCGGAAGACCCGTAATCCCCGCCTGAACCTATTTTCTGAAAAGGAAGAGGTTATCGCCCTTGTGTGTTACTCCGTTGCGGAGATCACATACGTTGTTCCCGAACCCAACGTAGGCGCTATAGGAGGCCGAATCGAGAGAAGCCTCGATTCCTCCCTTCCGTTTCTTAGTTAACGTTTGTCTGGTTCCTTTTCAAGTGGTCCTTCGAAGCCGGATCAAGGAACCAGCTGTGGACTGCTGGTTATGGAAAAAGAAGACCTTCGGAGCCGAGTGAAGATCAGCAACCGAAGGAAGCCAGAGGTTTGAGCTGAAGCAACAGGACCAAAGGCCAGAAGACCAGGTCAGCGCAGTAGGACTGGACCTGGAACTACCGGAAGAAAGAAAATCGGGATTGCGGCTTGGGGCGTGTGCTCGCATGGGGCACGCATCGCAGCCAGGCGCAGGTGCCTTGTGACGGCGCTCATCGTGGCCAAGCTGGGCTTGGCAATTCCTGTCGGGCAAGCGTGCTCGACATTTTCCTGTCGGACGATCGTGTCCGGCATTTCCTGTCGGACGACCGTGACCGGCATTTCCTGTCGGGTCATCAGAGGGTGCAAGAAGAAGAAGCATCCACCGCTGCTGCTGCCAGGCGAGGGTGCTCGTGGGCACCTGACTGCATCGCGGCCGGAAGAGGGCGCCTGGACGAGGCGTCACCGGCGACTGGGCGACGAAGCGCAGCATACATCCCGACCACCTAACGGTGCCAAACGGTCGGGCTCTGGCACAACACCTTCGGGTGGAGCAGTTCTCTCAAGCGAGACTGCGCTTGCACTACCGCTCGACTGTTTCGTCATATTCCTTGGCGGGACAGTTCCTAAACCTTTCCTCCATTCCATTCCTGCACGACTCCATCCCTGGACGGCTCACCTCGGTAGGCCCCGTTCAGGATTGATAGGGCTGATAGGGCTGTTAGGGTGGTGGGTTGGGAGATAAAGGGGGGAGGGGTAGTGGGGTTAGGTTGGGGTGTAGAAGGGTTGTAGGTAAGGGGTTGTAGGGACCGTAGGGACAGTTAGGTACCTTAGGCCAACAATCACCTTCCTGCAAGATGAAGAAGGCACAAGACCAGACAGGGAGGAGCGAAGGAACCAAGACAAGGACAGGGCCCTCAAGAAAAGCTAAAGAGGCGGAACCATCTGGAGCGACCACAGCTACTGCTTCGAGTGGAACAACTCCTTCAAGTGGAGCCACCACCGATACGTCCACATGCACGTGGGACTCAGGGGCGTCCATGGCAACGACAAGCAACTGGACGGACACCAGTGGTACGCAGACCAGCACCGCACAACAATCCGTTATATCCAGGAGTGAAACGGTAGTCGAAAAAGTAGGTCAAAGAACCGAAGAAGCGGCATCGTCAAGGACAGTAATCAGGCACACTAGTGACAAAGGGTCACAGAGAGGTAGTAGGTCATCGCGATCGGCGAGGCTGAAAGCCGAATTAGAGGCGCGGATTAAATTCGAACGCTCAGAGCTCGAACGAGCACAAGCAGCTGCTGCCTTAGCCAAGTCTCAATTGGAGTTAGCTCGTCTCAACCGAGAAGAGGAGATCGACTCGAGTGAGGATGATGAGGAGCGGAATACTCAGGTGGAACCTTTCGTAAGGAGTTGGGTTCAACAGACCATAATGAGCGCGCCGGTTAGTGTAACGCAACCCGATATTACTGATAAGGAAGCGTGTAAAGGATCACGCCGCAAAGGGGCGGAGATCGAGCGCAACCAAGGAAATGCACAGAAAACACACGCGAGTGAGGTGTCAGAATTGACCGAAGCGATTGTGAGTGCAATAAAGATAGCGGGTAAAGATAAGTCTTCCCAGCTTCATTTTCTCCAGGAATTACCGGTGTTCGATGGAGACCCGGGTGATAGGATAGTTTTCAAAACGGTGTTTGAAGACACGAGAAGCCAATTTTCAGGGGTGCAGAATGTCGCACGCCTTAGGAGGGCATTAAAGGGCACCGCTAAGGAAGCGGTTAAGTCGTTGTTGTTTACTTTGTGTGAACCTGAAGAAATAATGAACGCTCTCGAAAGAAGATTCGGTAGGGTTGAGATGCTCATTTTAGCCGAAATCGAGAATGTAAGACGTATGCCAAGATTGGCAGAAGATTGCCGGAATATAGGATCTTTTGCAAGTCGTATTACGAACGTGGTTGCCACAATACAAGCATTGAATCAACCACAGTATTTATACTCACCGGAGTTAGTAAACCGCATAGTCGAGAAACTTGGAACTATGATTAAATTTAAATGGTTTGAATATCGAGCTCAGCATCCTTTGGAGCCAGAGTTACAGAAGATGGCCAAGTTATTAAATTTATTGAGTGAACAATTTGGAACGTCCTTAAGCAATGAAAATGTGCCTGAAAAACGGAAGCGTCCTGAATTCAGGAAGCAAACTACACACCGCAAAGGGGTCTGTACGCAACCGTTTCAAGAGCGAGTGCTATGAGCGCCGAAGTAATACGAGCGAGCGTCTAGAACGCCGAAATAATAAAGGGCACAACCGACAAGTGGTTATGATAACCCAGGATAAGCCTGTAAGTCGGGTAACACATAAGTGTGTTATATGTAACAAGGAGCACTCTATAGTGAGATGTTACAAGTTTAAGGACATATAATAACCGCGAGAAATGGGAAGCGGTTAAAAAAGCGAAAGTATGTTTTCAATGTTTGTCACCTAACCATATGAGGTTAGAGTGCTAAGGGAAAAAATGTGGTGTAAAGGGATGTAGAATGTCACATCATCGAATGCTACACCGATACCCCAATGAAAATACCTCGCCGCAAGGGGATGAGGGGGGTAAAGAGGCTCAAATTACAACTGTTAGTACAGTGAATGCACTGGCATGTGCATACTACGGTCGAGTTGTATGGACCTAAAGGAAAGGTCAAGACCACAGCTCTTCTGGATGAAGGATCAACCATGACACTCATAGAGGAGTGGATGGCTCAGAAGTTAGCGCCTCGCGGACGTAAAGAAGAATTACGCATTGAAGCCGTGGGAGGTAAGCAAATTAACGACGACAGTTCGTATCGCTTAAACGTTAAGATAAAAGGCATTTACTCGAACGACTTAGAAGAGATAAGCGTACAAACAATTAAGTCACTTAACCTTTCTCCGCAGTCAGTAAGCCGAGAATTATTGCAACGGTGTTCTCATTTGACACCGATTAAGGACGAGTTGATTTATGAGAGGTCAGACCTACCATATTAATTGGCCAGGACAATTGGCATCTCATAGTTACTTGGGAATTAATTTCAGGAGGTAAGAACCTACCTGTAGCATCGCTCACTAAACTTGGATGGGTTTTACATGGTCACATATCGGGTGGCATCAAACCAATCAAGATTGTTAACCACATTTCCACCAAGAAGGAGGAGGATATGGATAAGTTGATCAAAGATTATTTTAGTTTGGAATCTCTGGGAGTGTCTGCGCGAAAGCCCGCGAACGACCCAGAAGAACGAGCTTTAAATATTTTGAGCAAAACGGTACGTCGTATACCTAATAATAGGTACGAGACTGCTTTGTTATGGCGCACAGATAACGAGTGCATGCCGTCGAATAGAGCGCAGGTTGAAAGTCGCCTGTTTAATATCGAAAAGAAGCTCGATAAAAATAGCGAGTTGAAAAAAGAATATGAGAAGCAAATTGAAAATCTCATCGTTAACGGTTACGCAGAGAAAGCGAACCATATTTCCATTTCCCCATGCACGTGGTATCTTCCTCACTTCGCAGTGACTCATCCACAAAAAAGGAAAATATGAATAGTTTTCGACGCCGCCGCTAGGACGGGCGTACGTTGTCTTAATGATGCATTGTTAACCGGACCGGACTTATTGAAGTCGTTATTTGGCGTTCTGCTACGATTCAGAGAAGGAAGCGTGGCAGTGATGGCAGACATTAAAGAAATGTTCCTGCAAGTGAAAATCCGGGAAGAAGACAGGGATAGCCTTCGATTCTTATGGCGGCACAAGCGTGACGCGCCACCGGAAGAGTATAGAATGACGTCACTCATATTTGGAGCGGCATCATCACCATGCATCGCTATGTATGTGAAGAATAGGAATGCGCAGGATAACGCACATATCTATCCAGAAGCAGCTTCCGCTACGGAAAGCAATTTTTATATGGATGAGTATCTACAGGCATTTCCCGACGTGACGACGGCCGAAAGGATAGTAAACGATATGTATGAATTACATAAACGTGCTTCTTTCCAACTGAGGGGATGGGCTAGCAACCAACCCGAAGTTTTATGTAAAATGGAAAATAAATATAAGAGCGACAGTGCTTCACTGGGAGATAAGGAGCACACAGAACGCACTTTAGGTTTGATCTGGAATATCAAACGGGATATAATAAGTTTCTCAATAAGTCTTCGTAACACACCAGAAGAGGTGATGGAAGGTTTACGACCGCCTACGAAGAGGGAGATAACTAGTGCTGTGATGTCGGTCTTCGATCCTTTGGGACTCGCATCACCCATAACGATTCAAGGGAAGTCGCTGATACAGCAAGTATGGAGGACAGGCATCTATTGGGATGAAGAAGTTACACACGAATTACACGTGTTATTTTGTAAATGGATATCGGAAGTGAAGAAATAAGGTCATTTAGATGTACCTAGACCCGTTGCTGAAGGCGTCGGCGAGGGAGAATTACACACCTTCACGGATGCTAGTGAAAAAGCATACGCTGCCGCGGTGTATTACGTCACCACGGACGAGCTAGGAGAAAGGCGGATTACGCTGATCGCCGCAAAGGCAAGAGTAGCGCCGCTGAAACCAATTTCTATTCCAAGGCTTGCAATTGCAAGCAAAAATTGCAAGCAGCTCTTATGGGCAGCAGATTAGCTGCATCAGTTATTGAAAAGAGCAAGTACGAGATATCCGAGAGTATTTTGGACGGACTCAAGTACAGTGTTAGCGTGGATTAAGTCAGATCCTCGCGCTTTTAAACCAATCGTTGCTCATCGATTGGCTGAGATCGAAGATCACAGTAAACCATGTGAATGGCGATGGGTTCCAACGTCACAAAACGTGGCAGACGACGCCACTAGAAATTTTCCTTCCACCTTCGATGTAAGTCATCGCTGGTTTCAAGGACCTGAATTCCTCAGGAAAAGTCCTGATTTATGGCCCAAACAAGTGGACACCATAAATAGCTTAGAAACAGGTGAAGAAAAATCGCCAAAAGGCGTAAATGCGCTGAGAAAGCAAGAACCGTTAAGTCTACCCGACTACGGACGATTTAGCAACTTTAAGAAATTCCTTGGGGCAACTACACGCACCTTACAAGGGGTAGAAAAATTCAAAAGTTTAAGAAAGTCGGTTAAAGGACCCGACAATGCAGCCGAAAAGTCGGTTATGTGTTCCAACGAAGTTTTAGCAAAGTCGGTTAAAGGACCCGATAGCGCGTTGGACATAGCGCTCTTGAAAACAGCTGAATTATTAATTTGGAACTTCGTTCAAGACGAGTGTTTTCATTTGGAAATAAAATGCTTGAAAGCAGGCAAAAGCGTTGAAAGAAGTTCACGCTTAAGTAAATTATCTATGGAAATAGGATAAGATAACTTACTCTGTTTAAATGGGCGTTTACCTTTTAAGTCTAATTTGACCGAGGAAAGTAGAAAACCTGTCGTATTAGACGGTAAACACGAAATCGTTAAAATGATGATTAGAGAAGTTCATCATCATTTTGGACATGCCAATCGCCAGACGGTGATGAATGAGGTGAACCAAAAATTTTATGTCTTGAACCTGCGTAATGTAGTACGAAGTGTGTCACATCATTGTCAGTGGTGCAGGACATACAGGTCAAAACCGCAGAACGTGCCACAAGGAAATATTCCTCTGGAGAGAATAGCTCATCACGAACCACCTTTTACATGTTCAGCCGTAGATTATTTCGGACCTATGAGTGTGATTATAGGAAGGCGACACGAAAAACGTAGGGGTGTTTTATTTACGTGTCTGACCACCAGAGCAGTACATCTGGAATTAGCAGCCTCATTGACACCAGCGTCAATGATAATGGCGTTGTGGCGATTTATCGCCAGAAGAGGAAAAACAGCCGTTATATACAGCGATAACGGGACAAATTTCAAAGCTGCGAATAAAGAATTATTGAAAGCATGCGAAGAATGCTATGAGGGCACGAAAAATGAGTCATTTAAAAAATATATTAAATGGAAATTTATACCTCCGGGAGCACCGCACATGGGTGGCGCCTTGGAGAGGTTAGTAAAATCGATTAAAATTGCGTTGACCGCTACGCTCAAAGAAAGGAGCCCGTGAGAGGAGGTTCTGCATACGTTGCTTTTGGAAGCAGAGCATACTGTAAATTCCAGACCTCTGGTAACATTCAGTATGGATAGTCCTGAAGAGGGTTTGACACCCAATCATTTTCTTCTGGGACGCTCATGTGGTGATCGACCACCTGGATTATTTTTAGAGCAACATCTGACGGGTCAACTCAATTGGAAATCTGCACAGAGGTTAGCCGACCATTTTTGGACAAGATGGCTAAAAGAATACATGCCTACTTTAATACCTCGAACGGGTAATAACGGAAGGTTCATGGAACCTAAAGAAGGTGATATTGTCTTGATAATAGATCATTCATTGCCACGAAATACGTGGCCGAAAGGCAAGATTAGTAGGACGCTACCGGGACCAGACGGTCACACTTAGAGTGGTTGACGTCATTACTAGCACAGGTATCTTGAGGAGACCTACATCCAGAATAATAGTCCTGGTACCCGCGACGCCTCCCAAATGATGGTGCTGATGCACGGGGGGGGGGAGATTGTTGGCGACGCGCCTATAAGAATATTTCAATTTATTAGTTAACCGATTACGAATAGCTTCTAAAAAGCAAATTATCAGGCAACAATATTCCTATAAGAAAATGCTTAGTTGAATCTTAAAGAAATATCGAATTAATGATATGAAGGTCTTGGGTTCGACTCCCAGGCCGGACTAGTTTGTCGTTTTCTTAGTAATATCTCTTAATAAATTCATATAGGGAATTTTAAGATATAAATTATGTTACCGGATTTGTTCCCCGGTCGAAATCATCTTTCCAATAATGTTAATTTAAAGAAATATTAAAATAAAGTTAGAGACCAGGATTTGTTCCCCGGTCGAGATGATCGCTGTGCATAAGTAGAATTAATGGAAATTAATTGCATAAGTATTGTCTTATATGAGTTTGATATGTTTTGTATGAAAACAAATGCCTATTTTATATGATTGATTTATGAAAACATTCCACTTATATTGTTTGATAAGAAACATGATAACTGATAAGAATCTGATTAGAGGTAGTTTTCAACGTTTGAGAATTGAGTAGAATCATTTATTCACCTAGTATTGTTGATATTAGTGTATACTAAACTTTCCATTTTTACTGATAGTCGATAGCCGTGCAAAAGTTAGTTGTTCAAATAGTGTGAGTTCATAGACGCACGCTAGCCACGTACTTAGGAGGCCAAATATGTAGAAATTTAAATATTTGCAATTTCTGCAATTTATGTAAAAATTACTTGTAAAACATTTCACATTGATTGTACGTGTAAAAGAGGTGAATTCTGTGTTATTTTTATGTGAAAATTCCTGTGAATAAGTGAAATAATGATAGTTTTGTATAAGAAATTTAAAAGTGTTTTAATAGTGAAATGTATAGAGAAAATGTAAATTAAACTATTGTATTGGTTAAGATATGTATAATTTCAAGTGGAAAACATTGTTTTAACTTTCTATGTTAAATATTTAAGAAATTCCAACTTTGAACATGTGAGTAAAATAAGCATATTTTGTTAAATAAATAAAAGGTTTTTTGTGATATACAAATGTAATGTATATCGTAGTATAGATATTTTTTGCGCTATCTTTATAAGTAAATTGTATAAATGTATGTCTTATACAAATAAAGTTATTGAGTAAACCGTGAGAGAGTGATAGTACAAATTGATGTAATTGAGTTGCGCAAGCGCACAAATGGCGCGGCTCACTTTCGCGTATAGCTCTGGGGTAGCTCAGTAAACGAGTTTTCTTGCAATTCATTCATAAGGATCTCCTAGGTGTGCGTTACTTGCAGTATACAGTGGCTGCAAATAACCGCCGGTACGACAAACTCCGCCGAACGTTGAGTCCCGTGATTCCGTGAGGCGTCGGGTCACCGGCCCCTAGGTGATTCTTGGCACTTTATGCGTTCCGTGCATTCTGTGCCTAGTCGCGCATTAAAGTGCCACCTTTGCACTTCCCCCAACCCTTTTGTTGTAAAAGGGGTAGGCAGTGCCCACAGTGTAGAAAGTCTCTTTAATAATATCACCACCATCCGCGTCGCGCATCATTATTTGCTGCCGATCGTTTGGAAGATAGATAGGGCCTTAATTAGATTACCGCTGACGCTGACTGTTAGGTTAGGATGTCAGGGAACGATAAGGGAGAACCTCCTCCGAGATCGAGGAAACCACCGGACCGGCCAGGCGTATTGGATAGACCCATCGCCTACCGCGATATTTTCAACCCGGAGAGGATGAGAGTAGTCTCATCCTACTCACAAATACCTACTCGGAAACCTTCGTCGCCGGGTAAGGAGGCCGCACCTAGGGTTGCACACTCTCCCGTCGTACCTGAGTGTACGACGGGGCGTGAACCGCTGCCCTCACAGCAACAGCGGCCCAAGAAGACGCCACGAAGGCACACGCCACCGGAGACCGAAGCCTCCCTCTATGAAAAGAGGCAGTGCATCGGTAACTCATCCGATTCGCCAACATCATCAGAAGATGAAGAGCCCCAAGCAACGACTAGGAAGAAGGTCCACACCTCACCTCCTAAGTCGCTATCACCGCCACCCATCTCACCGGACCGTCGCAGTCACGACTCGATCCAATTCGAGCAAGGAGGTGAGGAGTCCTACAGCTGGGGCTCAACAACGTATGCAACCCTAGCTGCATCAGCCGGAAAATCATCACCGGTTCAAACTACCAACCCGTCCGGACTAGCTCACGACGATGGACAGCGGCCGTCGACGAGCTATGCCCACATGGCTGCGGCCCCTGCAGTACCACGACCGCAATCGGCGGAGGAAACTCAAAAGACAGAGAAGGTGAAGGAGAAATCTAGATATCCGCCGATCGTTGCAGAATGCCTCCCGGATTGGACGAGGCATTTTAAGGTCCTTAATAAAAAGTTGGGCCATCCTCCTAATGCCCGTCCATTCGGGAAGGGAGTCAGATTTTCTCCACAGAGCCCGGATGAGTTCCGTACCATTCAGAAGTACATGGTCGAGCGCTCCGAGAAAGACAAAACCATGTCGTGGTACTGTTATACCCCGGCAGAAGAGAAGCCCACTAAAGTGGGCATCCGGGGTTTGCCAGTGGGCACCGATCCCAAGATGATCGAGGAGGCTATCCGGGCAAAAGGCTTCCCGATACAGTACGTTAAGGCCATACCACCACGTAGAGGCAGACCGGGTTGCCTCTACTACGCACAGCTAGAGCATCTGAGCCTGGAGCGGCTACAAGAACTCTACAATATAGACGAACTCCTCTATATGAGAGGAGTAGTCATTGAAGCCTGGCAAAGGAAAACGGGGCCACCACAATGCCACCGTTGCCAGGCTTTCGGACATGCCTCAGCAAACTGCTTCAGGCCAGTGAAATGCGTTCGCTGTGCTGGAGAGCATATTGCCAGCCTTTGCCCAAGGGGTAGAGAGGAAGAACCAAAGTGCGCAAACTGCGCCAAGAACCATACGGCCAACGATCGCCGCTGCCCGGTCCTGAGGAGGATCGCTAGGAAGCAGGGGATCGTTCTACCTGGGCTACTCCCGGAGAACCCCAAGAGGATCCCCCAGAGTCGCCCCAAGGCAGTTACCATACAGGAGGACGGGTGGGCTACCATCACTAGAGGAAAGGGTAGGCAACCAGCCCCCCCCCCACCCCTCCCCATCAGTACCAATAGAAACGGTGGCCCCCATAGAGCAGAGGGCAACCACCGGGGCGACTCTCCGACCTCCTGCCAACGACGCCATTGAGAGGCAACCCTCCCAAAGGAAGAGGCGGAGGAATCGGAGCAGGAGAACAGAACAGCCTCCTCCTCAGGTAGTGACTACCTCTACCCCTACAACCACAGGACCGATAGCCTCGCAGGCGCAGGTTGCTGCAAAAACACCAGCACCAGTTACAGCAAGTAGAGCACCAGAAAGGGCCCTACCGGAAAGCAGAGCCCGCTCCACACATAGAGCGCGCTCTGCGCAAAGGAAGACCCTAACCAATGCCCCGAGACCAGTGCCTTCACAAAAGCGTAGTGCAGAACGCAGACCACCAACTTCCGACTTCGAGACGGCTGATGCTATCCACAGATTGGTAGGCATAGCCATCGAAGTCGGAACACAAGTCCTGGCCGACATTAGGGCCGGGACAGATCCAGTTACCGCCGTAATGAAGGCGCTGGCATCCCTATTGGCAAGGCACTATGGAGGATAGTAACCTGCGCCTGCTATACTGGAATCCGGACGGGATTCGTCAAAGGATCCATGAACTCCGCACTCTCACCCAGCAACAGGACATCCAGGTGATCTTGCTGGGTGAAACCAAATTACGACCATCAACGCATCTAAAGCTGCCCAATTATACCATCTACAGGAGGGACGAGGTCGATCCTCAAGGGGTCGCTTACAGAGGGACAGGGATCCTGGTGAGGAGAGACATCGTCCACCAGGAGCTGGAACTGCCAGACTTCCAGACGATGCGTTCAATCGGCATAAAAGTGGAGGCGGCGGGCGAGGAACTAAGGATCTTTGCAGCATACCGCCCGCCAGGGACTCCATTCCACTCCTCAGACATCCGGACGGTAATGGAAGGTACAACACCCACCATCATCGCCGGGGACCTGAACGCCAAACACCCGGCGTGGGGGTCCAGAGTGATCACCCCGCCGGGTCGTGAACTTTACGACGACGCAGAACACCATGACTATGACGTTCTAGGTCCCGAGGAACCGACGCACATTCCTAGCGACCCTAGGAAGCGTCCGGATGTATTAGACATCGTGCTCACTAGGAACGTCAACTACCCATTAGTGGTAGAAGTGCTGTATGACCTGAATACACAGCACCTCCCGATTCTGATAACCCTTGGCACTAAGGCAGTGACTTCACCGCCCAGAGCCGTTAAGACCAAGATCGACTGGAGGCTCTACCACCAACACCTGCAGGAGAGACCTCCAGTCCATACACCGATCAACTCAGCGGACGACGTAGAGGCCGCTGCAACTAGAATATCCACGTGCATCAAGGAGGCCCTCAACGCGGCCTCTACGATCGTCCCTCTCACTGGAAGAAAAGAGGAGCTGCCGCTAAAGATACGGGTGCAGCTAAACCATAAAAGAGCGCTGAGGAAGCTCTGGGCGCGTACTCGCTGCCCTAGAGTAAAAAGAAAACTTAACACCTTAACAGACGAACTGTCGGTTGCAATACAGGCCCACAGAGGAGAGGCCTGGGAGCGGCGCATATGGAAGGCAGACGAACAACACGCGTCGCTCTATACATTGAACCGACAGTTAACGAAAACACGACCACCTGTTTGCCCGCTGACTAACAACGCGGGCATTCAATGTTACGATGCCAAGGGCAGAGCGGATATCCTAGCTGAGCACTTCGAGGAGCAGTTTATGCCGAACCCAGCAAGTGCGGAGTTCATGGAAATCCATACCCGGAAGGAGAGCCGCGTGCAGGAGCTCCTGTCGTCGCCCGCGCCACCGCTTGCAGGAGAGTGGTTTATATCCCCCGCAGAACTGCGGAGGACAGTAACCCGCCTGCAACAGAGAAAGGCGCCTGGGCACGACGGGATTACTAACGCTGCACTACGACAGCTGCCCAATAGAGTCCTTGTAGAGATAGGTCGGCTCTACAACGGCATATTGCGGACATCCCACTTCCCGGAGGACTGGAAGAAAGGCAAAGTCATCGTCTTGCCGAAACCCGGGAAGGACAGGCGTAGAGCTGCCAACTACAGGCCGATCACGCTGCTACCGCATATAGCTAAACTGTGCGAAAGATTACTGTTAAGACGTCTCCGCCCGTGCATCCAACTTCGGGCGGAGCAACATGGATTCAGGAGGGGTCACTCAACAGCAACACAGCTGACCAGAGTGCTGCACCTGCTTGCGGCCGAACACAACCGTGGCCGCATATCGTTGGGCGTCTTTCTCGATATCGAGAAGGCGTTCGACCGGGTGTGGCACACAGGATTACTCTACAAGTTAGATGTACAAACAAGTATCCCTCCTGCTATATTGCGGCTAGTGGCGTCTTTCCTGGAAGGCAGGAAGTTCTACGTCTGCGTAGAGGACGCCGTGTCCGCAATAAAGACCATAACAGCTGGTGTGCCACAGGGCAGCTGTCTGTCTCCAGCCCTGTACGCGGCATACACTAATGACATCCCTACCCTGGCAGGACACTTGCATGAATGGGAGGACGACGTCGAACTAGCGCTTTTTGCGGATGACAGCGCATACTTCACGTCGTCCAGAAGAGCCCATATTGCAGCTGCCAGGATGCAACGTCTGCTGGACCTGCTGCCACCATGGCTGGATGAGTGGAGGATGGCCGTCAATGTTAGCAAGACGACCGCTCTACTCACTCGCCGCTACAGAAATTTACCACCACCACTAACCCTCGGAGGCCAGGAGATCGCATATGAGAAGGCCGTGACCTACCTTGGATGTCGGATTGACAGGATGTTGCATATGACATCGCACGTCGACTCTGTTATACGCAAAGCTCGATGTGCGCGGGCAATGCTCCGCCCTGTCCTGACATCCAAGTTACCGACAAAGTCGAAGTTAACTATTTACAAAACATATATAAGACCCCTGCTAACATACGCTGCTCCGGCCTGGTATGCACTCCTGAGGATATCAGCGGCGACTTCAGGCCCAGCAGAGTTTGTCATTACGAACCATAGTCGGTGCGGGTCGCTACGTCCGCAATGACGCCATAGCGGCCAACCTCAAGATGGAGAGCCTACATGATTTCGTGGTCCGGCTGGCGCGCGGTATGTTTGACCGCGCCGACAACGGGCCACACGAACACCTCAACGGCTTCGCGCCGTTGCATGCAAGGCCGCCGGACGGGCGACCCTATCCAAGAGAACTCCTCCCTATATAGATTAGGGAGTTGAGTAAATCCCACAATGCCGCAGAAAGGCCAACTCTGACAAAATAATTTGTGTTAAACACAATTATTGAGACAACCTCTTTTAATGATGATTTTACCCTACTGCGACAAATGTCGCTAAAACAACGCCTGTAACATCAAGGCGCCCAGGACCGGCACATTGTAGTGTGCCGTGAGGAACATCCGGGTAAAGGGGTACACCCGAGGCCCGAGACCTGCACGGCATTTATGCCCTGCAGAGGACAGCAACGACGTTGCAATTCATTGATCAAGGATCTCCTAGGTGTGCGTTGCTTGTAGTTAGCAGTGGCTGCAAATGACCGCCGGTACGACATACTCCGCCGAACGTTGAGTCCCGTGATTCCGTGAGGCGTCGAAGTCACCGGCCCCTAGGTGATTCTTGGCACTTTATGCGCTTCGTGCATCCTGTGCCTAGTCGCGTCATAAAGTGCCACCGTCGCACTTCCCCCAACCCTTTTGCTATAAAAGGGGTAGGCAGTGCCCAGTGAGATTACGCCAATACATTTTTATACGGCATTTTTAGACAGGGCCTTTTATAGATTACCTCACTGACTTAGGTAGGTTCTCAGTATGTCCGATAAGGACAAGGGGGATCCCCCACCTAAACCCAAACCAAGAAGACCACCCGACCGTCCTGGTGTACTTGACCGACCAATCGCGTATCGCGATATCTTTGATCCTGAAAGGACTAGAGTAGTGTCCTCCTACTCACAGATCCCGACACGGAAACCCTCCTCACCGGGAAAGGAGCCCGCACCGAGGACCGCGCTCTCGCCCATCGTACCTGGAGGTACGACTGGGCGGGAACCGTTCCCCCAACAGCGGGCCAAGAAGACCCTGAAAAGGCATACGCCACCAGAAACAGCAGCATCCCTCCAGGAGAACAGGCGATGCTTCGGTTCTTCCAACTCCTCGAATTATTCGTCATCCGAGGGAGAATCAGACCACCAACCAGAGAAACCAATTAGGAGATCACCACCCAAATCGCCATCGCCGATTAACCCCCCCCCCCCCAGAACACCGGAGCAACACACCAGTATGGATGCTGCTGATCTGGAGCAGGGAGGAGAAGGGTCATACGGGTGGAGTGCCACCACGTATGCGACCCTAGCGCCGAGTACATCTGCCGGACACTCCGTCCGCGCCTACCACCAACCAGTCAGCCCGGCCATCAGATGATGGTCAGAGGCCTTCAACCAGCTATGCCCAACTGGTAGCTGCCCCGGCAGTACCAAGGACTAAGACAGCCGAGACACCGAAACCGCCGGAAGAATCGGCTAAAAGGTACCCACCCATAGTGGCAGAGTGCTTACCGGACTGGACGAAGCACTTCGAGGTACTCAACAAGAAGTTGGGTCACCCACCGAATGCTCGTCCGTTCGGTAAGGGGGTTAGATTCACCCCTCAGAGTCCGGAAGAATTCCGGACGGTACAAAGATACTTAGTGGAGATGACTGATAAAGTACCAGCTATGTCCTGGTACTGTTACACCCCCGAAGAGGACAAGCCTACGAAAGTGGGCATACGGGGACTACCAGTGGGCACAGACCCAACAGCGATAGAGGGGGCTATCAGGGCCAAGGGGTTCCCGATTAAATATGTCAAAGGGATCCCCCCCCCGTAGAGGCAGACCTGGGTGCCTCTACTTCGCGCAACTGGACCACCTGAGCCTGGAGCGCCTCAACGAGCTCTACCAGATCGACGAGCGCCTCTTCATGAGAGGAGTCGTCATAGAGGCCTGGCAAGGAAAAGCGGGCCCTTCACAGTGCCACCGCTGCCAGGACTTTGGACATGCATCCACCAACTGCTTCAGGCCAGTGAAGTGTGTTCGCTGCGCCGGAGATCACATCGCCAGTAACTGCCCAAGGGGTAGAGACGAGGAACCGCGATGCGCGAACTGCGCTAAGAACCACACCGCTAATGATCGCCGCTGCCCAGTCCTGAGGAGGATTGCAAGGAAGCAGGGGATTACTCTACCGGGACTACTCCCAGAGGAGCCCAAGAGGGTCCCCCAAAGTCATCCCAGGGCCGTGGTTCAGGAAGACGGGTGGACGACAGTCAGAGGAAAGGGAAGGCAACCTGCCCCCCCACCACCCGTCACGGCACCCACAGAAACGGTGGGGCCCACCACCACCATATCGAAGCCAACCACCGGGGCGACTCTTCAGCCCCCCGCTAACGACGCCATAGAGCGACAAACCACTCAGTGGAGTAAGCGGGGGAGGAAAAAGAAGAAGAAGGTGCAGCCTCCTCCTCAGGCAGCAACCTCTACTCCAACCCCAGCGGTAACGATAGCCCAGGCGCAGGTTACCAAGGAGGACAAGAAAGCCAGAATGGGTAGAGTGCCAGAAAGGGCTCTATCAGAAAATAGAGCCCGCTCTACACATAGAGCGCGCTCTACCCATACGCAAAGAGCAACAAACCAACTCCCGAGACCAGCGCCAACTCCTGTACAGGATCAGACACCTGGATCGATACACCTTCAGTCGGCTTCGAGACTGCTGACGCCATCCAACGTTTGGTTGGCATAGCAATCGAAGTCGGCAGCCAGGTCCTGGCAGATATCAGAGCCGGGACTGATCCAATTACAGCAGTCATGAAGGCGCTGGCGAACCTCCTGGCTCGGCTCTATGGAGGAATCTAACCTGCGCCTCCTCTACTGGAACCCAGGTGGAATCCAGCAGAAGCTGCAAGAACTCCGCACCGTCGCCCAACAACAAGACGTACAGGTCATCTTGCTGGGAGAGACGAAACTTAATCCGAGCACACGCATAAAGCTGCCTAACTACCATCTGTATAGGAGGGACGAGGTCACTTCTCAAGGGGCCGCCTACAGAGGGACAGCGGTCCTAGTGAGAAGGGACATCGTCCATCAAGAACTAGACCTACCGGAATACCAAACTATGCGCTCTATCGGCATAAAAATGGAGGCGGCGGGCGATGAACTTAGGATCTACGCAGCATACCGCCCGCCAGGGACTCCATTTTGCTCCTCAGACGTCGGACGGTAATGGAAGGCGAAACACCGACCATCATCGCCGGGGACCTAAACGCCAAACACCCGGCGTGGGGATCTAGACTGATCAACCAGCCGGGTCATGCACTTTTCGAAGACGCCGAAAGACACGGCTATGACGTTTTAGGTCCCGAAGAACCCACTCATGTTCCGACGGATCCACGAAGTCGTCCGGATGTATTGGACATCGTGCTCGCTAGGAACATCAACTACCCGATAGTGGTAGAGGTGCTGTACGACCTGGACTCCCAGCACCTCCCGATCTTTTTCCCTATTAAATTACTTTTTTATTAAATTAATTACCCTTGGCCTAAGGGCGGTGACTACGCCGCCCAGAACAGTAAAGACACGTGTCGACTGGAGGCTCTTCCACAAACACCTGCAGGAGAGACCTCCAGCACACCACCCCTTAAACACAGCGGACGACGTAGAGGCCGCAGCCACTAACATGACAAAGGCGATTCAAGAGGCCCTCAATGCTGCCTCTATGATCGTCCCGATGTCTACCAGAAGGGATGATCTGCCGCGACACATTCGCGTGCAGATCAAGAGAAAAAGGGCCTTAAGGAGACTCTGGGCGCGTACTCGCTGCCCGAGAATCAAGATGAAATTGAACACCTTATCGGAGGAATTGTCGGTTGCAGTCCTGGCAAACAGAGGAGATGCCTGGGAGCGGCGCATATGGAAGGCGGAAGAGCATGATGCGTCGCTCTATAAACTGAACCGACAGTTAACTAAAGCCAAACCTCCCGTTTGCCCGCTGACCAACAACGCGGGCGAACGTCGTTACGATGCCAAGGGTAGAGCGGATATCCTAGTAGAGCACTTCGAGGAGCAATTTATGCCGAACCCAGCAAGTGCGGAGTTCTTGGAGCTTCATGCCCAAAAGGAGAGTCGCGTACAGGAGTTCCTGTCGTCACCCGCGCCGCCTCTTGCAGGAGAGTGGTTCATCTCCCCCGCTGAACTGCGGTGGACAGCAACCCGCCTGCAACCGAGGAAGGCGCCGGGGCACGACGGGATTACCAACGCTGCACTCCGACAGCTGCCCCATAGAGTCCTAGTAGAGCTTGGTCGACTCTACAATGGGATACTGCGGACATCCCACTTCCCGAAGGACTGGAAGAAAGGCAAAATAATCGTCTTGCCGAAACCCGGGAAGGACAGGCGTAGAGCTACCAGGTACAGGCCGATCACGCTGCTACCACACATAGCTAAACTGCTTGAAAGATTGTTGCTAAGACGCCTCCGCCCGTGCATCCAACTTCGGGCGGAGCAGCACGGATTCAGGAGGGGTCACTCTACAGAAACACAGCTGACCAGAGTGCTGCACCTGCTTGCGGCCGATTACAACCGTGGCCGCACTACGTTGGGCGTCTTTCTCGATATCGAGAAGGCGTTCGACAGGATGTGGCATTCTGGACTACTTTATAAATTGGAAGAACAGACCAGTGTCCCTCCTGCTATGTTGCGGCTAGTGGCGTGTTTCCTGGCAGACAGGAAGTTCTACGTCTGCGTAGAGGGCGCCGAGTCCGCAACCAGAACCATCAGAGCCGGCGTTCCCCAGGGCAGCTGTTTGTCTCCAGTCCTGTACGCGGCTTATACCAACGACATCCCTACCCTGGCAGGAAGGCTGCAAGAGTGGGAGGATGACGTGGAATTGGCGTTATACGCGGACGATAGCGCTTATTTCACCTCGTCCAGGAGAGCCCACATTGCCACTGCCAGGATGCAACGCCTCCTGGACCTGCTGCCACCATGGCTAGACGAGTGGAGGATGGTCGTCAACGTTGGTAAGACGACCGCTCTGCTCACTCGCCGCCTCAGGAACCTACCACCTCAATTAACCCTCAATGGCCAGCAGATCGCGTACGAGAAGGCCGTGACCTACCTTGGGTGCCGGATCGACCGGGCGCTGCGCATGACTGCGCACGTCGACCTCGTCGTCCGCAGAGCACGATGTGCGCGGGCGATGCTACGTCCGGTCCTGGCATCCAAGTTACCACTTAATACCGAAGTGCGTGTTTACAAAACCTACATTAGATCCATCATCACCTTTGCTGCTCCGGCCTGGTACGCGCTTCTGAGCGAGCCTCTGAGGCGGCGACTGCAGGCCCAGCAAAATATGGCGTTAAGAACCATCGTCGGTGCGGGTCGCTACGTCCGGAATGACGTCATAGCGGCCAACCTGAAAATTGCTACCATCCAGGAGTTTGTGGCCCGGCTGGCGCGCGGACTGTTCGACCGTGCAGACAACGGGCCACACATACATCTTAACAACTTTGCGCCGCTACACACTCGCCCTCCGGACGGGCGACCCTATCCAAGAGAACTCCTCTCTATATCGATTAGAGAGTCGAGTAACAACCCACAATGCCGCTGATAGGCCAACTTTGACTTCTACCAGATAACCTCTCTTTTTTCGTAGTCTAACCGACTACGAAAAAAAAATCAACTAACTACGGAAAAATCCGGTTATTACACCTACAACGCCATTAGAAGGCTCCCAGGACCGGTCCATAGTGGTGGACCGCGAGGACAATCCATCAGGATTACCATACCATCAGGTGCATGAAGACGACATCAACGTTGCAATTCGTTCGGGAATCCTTCGGGAAACTTCGGGAAAGTTCGGGAAAAGTGCAAGACCAGCAGTCAATAAGAAGAAGAAAGAAAAAGTATAGGGAAGTGATAGGGAAAAGTAATTATTCTCTCACGGAACTGTTTGAAGATAATTGCTGTTTTATTCCCAAGAAATTCTTCCCTCAAAATAATACAGTCCACATCGAAGAATTAAGGCGTTGGGACCGGGACGACTTCGGAAGACCCGTAATCCCCGCCTGAACCTATTTTCTGAAAAGGAAGAGGTTATCGCCCTTGTGTGTTACTCCGTTGCGGAGATCACATACGTTGTTCCCGAACCCAACGTAGGCGCTATAGGAGGCCGAATCGAGAGAAGCCTCGATTCCTCCCTTCCGTTTCTTAGTTAACGTTTGTCTGGTTCCTTTTCACCTCACATCACGAATTTTGGAGGGAAGCCATCCTAAAACTGCAGAGCATAAAATTTATAGATAATCAAGGTAAAGAAACATCTGTGCCTTCATTAAAAAACTGGATAACAACTCTTAAAAGTTATCAGAGATTATGTACATAATTATCTAAGTGCAAAATTATTAAAGTTTTACGCCCGTGGTATTTAAATTCTGATCCTATATAAAAACTTTTTTGGACAAATGCAGGCGTACAATTTTAGAAATACAAATCCGGATTGTCAAACATTCAAAAGTACCTTTAGATCACTGTTAATCACAAGGTTTATAAAGTTCCACTCAGATAGTTATAATTGTGAAGAGGATTCTGGTGAACAATTATTAAAATAATTATTTTGTACAAAAGAAAAAATTGATAATACTAAGCAAATCCCTTCATTTGAGTCCTAGGAGCTATCGAGTTGGGTAGAAAGTGAAAGTTCAGCAAAACAGGAAAAACTTAATATTCACTCACGTGCATATATACCACTGGGTGGGTCGTAAGAAACATACTAAAAACATTTATTGTCAGCAGTTTGAAACTCATTTAACGAATAGGGATTCCAATTTTGATAAAAATTCTATCAATAATTGGATTTACCTTAAAGAATTTAAAAGTATAAAAGAAAAGAAATTGATCTACCCTTCGGTAAACGCTGTGAGATTTTTTGGGATAGTAACACAAGAAGCAAATAAATACTTAGAAACTTAACCTCAACAGAGATTTATTATAAAAACATAAAAACTCTTATCAAATCTAAGTATTTATTTGACTTTATAAGCTGCGAACTGCATAAGGATGCTGTTTTTGAACACTTTTTAACTTTAACTTTAAGATTGACAGTGTTTAATTGGTGCAATATTATAAATAAAATATTGAAAGGTACAGATGTTCTAAGATTAGAAAATAAAACTTAACCTCCGATGCAATTAAAATATTTTAATAAATTTAAAACAAAATTAAGTTATTAACATTAATTAATTTAATAATTAAATTAACAAAATTAAATTAATTAATATTTTTTATCAATTTGTATTACTTAATAATTAGTGTAGGGCGACACCCCACTAGATGGAGTGACATGTGTCATGAGTGGATAGACGAGTACAGTTTAACTCTATGGGAGTGCCCTGTCAATGTTAAATTGTTATGGTTAATGTTTCCTTCTGTACTATTTAGTTAATTAATTATATTTAAAATAAATAAATTAAACCACAGATATTCATAAAGTAGACATTAAATGACATTATGTGCGTCTGCACTGCAGACAGTTACAAACTTTCATTATATGAATACATTACATTATGTGTGTTATAAATAACATATACAATCTATACTTCGGGTGCAATTAATACTGTATGTTCATTACAAAAGTTCAAAGTAACTAAATATCTTAACGGGCATGCAACCAGATTGTACCTACCCTAATTATTGTATCAAGAAACATACATTGTAACAGTTCTAAAGAGCTTTATTTTATCTACCTTGTTCTATTCTGAAAAGTGTAATAAAAAACTTTACCTCAGTGTCTACTAGCGACATCTGATGAACGGAAGATTATTAAGCCCTCATTATTTCAATTTAATTTTTAATTATTTAACACTCTTTTTTTAAATTATGATCTAAAATAGTACTTAACGATTGATAGCTAATCAACTATTATTGATGAGTCAAGAGTCCAATTTCTCACAAATTTAGGAAAGGCAAGTTTCTAAACACAATTTGAAATTCGAATCCCAACGGAATCGAACTCACACGGTCGTGTCTATGACACAGCCAAATCCCGACTTTTTATAATTTTAATTCGGTAGTTGAGATCATCATAAATAAATTATTACCTGATTTAAAATCGATTTAATACCTATAGTGTCTTAAAACTTGGTCGGTTTTTTTTAAATATACAAGTAAGATTTCTATTGACTACTAGAAACTATGGCGTCATTTACTGGTATCCACATAAAATTTCTATTTAATTGACATGAGTGCCATGTGGTGCCATCTATTTACAGCTTGGCTGTGTAGAAACACTCTCACGTCTCACTCTTACGTCTGCTTCTTGTTAAAACTGGACTTCCATCTTCAAACGCATTCTGTCTTACCAGCTTTAACTTTTGCTTCATATTTTCTTTATTCTGATCTGTTTCCTTCTCTACATCCATTGAGGATAGGCCACTGTCTACATTGCCCTCTGCAACCTTCTCGATTGCCTCTGGGCTTTGTGAAAAACTGTTTTCACCATCTGAATTGTTAAACAGTACTATTTTTATGGATTTTTTGCCCTTCCTCTGAGTTGATGCTACGTTTATAGACTTAAGAATGCTTCTGCCTGGTGTCGCCATGAGGTTTATTTGAATTAGTGGCACTTGAGATTTCTGCAGAAGAATATAAACAATTAATTAAAAAACTATAATAAAAGTGAACCCACTATATAGTGACAGCTGGTAAGACATGCAGGCAGTCGATGAATGCAGGTGTCTCTGGACCGTGCTTTGTATCATTCCTTGGGGGAGGCCTAAGTTCAGCAGTGGACGAGGGCTGTAATGATGATGTTGAATAAAGACTGTCCATTCATTCATTACAGCGTAATGCCTCATAAGAGGTGTATTTGCCATAGTTGCACACAAGATGTGCCACACAGAGATTGCAGCCATTCAGCTGTTTGTTTCCCTCTGTCGCCTCTTATGAAGAATTAAAATGAGAACACATTTTCATCCATGAGAACTAAAATAGAATGGCCCATGCTTACTACGAAACGCAGCATCATTTTACACTGGTATTCTGTAATAACCTGGTCCTAAACCCATCAAATCGATCCATTAATGCTGCAGCCATAACAGGTTGCAGCATTAATGAATACCAAACCTGTTATTAGAGTCAAGGACAAATAAAATGACAGTGAAATTGCTTAGATTTCAATACTTATACACCTGCATCATTGATTTAAAATATCTAGCAGGAGCTGTGCTTGAAGTATCTGCTTTTCTAAATACAATATGTAACAAGCAACCCGGTGGTCCTTTTAAGGATGTATAGATGTACATATAGACATGAAATTTATGTAAGAATTTTTTTTGGTTATTTATGTTCATAATATGTAAAGCTGTCGCATTCTAACTTGGCCGGGCTGAAGTTAGTCGCACGAGGCTGCGCAGATATAGTTTTTAGGAACAAAATGGTACAGAGAGGAGTGAGAGGATGGGCGGTAGCTAAAACTAGAGACATATTGCGCGGTTACAATTACCACAGATTAAAAAAATGTTACGTAGAATCGATTACCTTTATTACAATACGACTTATTTTTACGATTCGATTTTATTTTATTGACGCGAAAACTTTTTAGAACCGTTGTGATTTGAAACTCGATTAAAAGAGAAAGCGGCACTAATAAGAAACAAATATATAAATATATTTATGGGATTTAACCTGCGAGAGAATGAGATAGAAATAGAATACATACATAGCATCCTTTTATCTCGGTCCCCACTTTGTGTGGTAAAGCACCGCATGGATAGATGATTAATGTAACTATTAACTGTTGAAATAAACAGTCAAAAATTAACAAATTTATTAAATAAATAAAATTACAATATTGAATAAAATTATCTTAATCAATTCTTAACAATCCATTTATTTCCAGCCATTTATAACAATCCACTTTTTATAACTTACCGATATTTATATATAATTAATAGTATTTTACGTACCATCTTGATTCCATCAATTTTAATCGATAAATGACTTGATTTTAACTTTTAGAGTCCCCGCAGACTACAGACTTTCTATCGGCCGATAGTTTGATCGGATTGGGCTGCTAGTGCGCACTGCGCACACTGGGCCAACAACACAATTGGGCTGGACGTGGGTGTGCAGACTAGCCAACCAACAATCGTCCGATTGATGCATTCGGTGGAGTTGGTGATGAGATCAGACGCGTGGAATGGTGCCCAGAAATATTATTATTGTTTACTTGGAAAAGAAAACTAAGAAAACAAAGGAGAAGAAGAATCAGAGTACTCTCATAAGTTCTTTTTATAGGTCGCTGGTCTTTTTTCAATTTCCTGAATTAGGTTTTCAATATACGTTTCGACAAGCAGCGACGAATTGAAATCTATTATGCACGGTCACCCACGCACATGACCTTTCCCGCATGTAACGCGGAGCGAACTGAAGCTACCGTACGACTCGGCCGATGAAATAATCTGCGAGTGTGCGTGCGGGGAAGAGTGCCGTACTGATCAAGCAGTCGGCCGATAGTTTAGTTTGAAGGCAATTGTGAAGCCCATCAAACGTTTTTTCGGCCGCTACGGAATCCCTGTAATGTGCGCATTTGCGTACCTCTTCATACTGATTAAGATACCGACCAAACTATCGGCCTATAGAAAGTCTGTAGTCTGCGGAGACTTTTAAATGAAGTAGATTTTACACTATTGCGTACATATTATTTTTGGGGTTACTACGTAATTATTTAATAGATTTAGATATACTATTGTTTTATTGAAATACATAAAGATATTTTCATTATAATAATTTTCAATAATCGATATAAACAAAATAAACTGTTTCCAATGTTAGGAGCGAATATGAAGTGGCACATCTCTATCGACTAACGTCTTTACATGCGTAAAAGCCAACTTCAGCCCGGCCAAGATAGGTGAGTAACTTCTAAATTCAACCTTGTGAATGCCATTAACATCTAAACTAATTGACATGCATATTGGTAAAGTGGGGTCTTTGACAATATTCTTAGTCCCGGACCTATGCAGAGGTAATAAATAAACCCACTTACAATTTGCCAATAAGAATGTGTTTAAATTAAATTTTATTTTTATGGTTAAGTTTTCTGAAAATAAAGTAAATTATATATGTTTAGAGTACAGATTCCGATAACGTACTTAAAGGGAACCATACAAGGGAAAATTTACATACATCTATTGCCTCTAATGCTGTGTCATCTTTCTTCAAACTTCTACCAATTTTTGATGCTCGCAGCATTGCTAACGACGTAGAATCCTGTGAAATAATTATGGATTAATTCGATTAATCAAGAAAAATACAAGACATTACCCAAGAACCTTGTTACTGAAAACGAGTGGAAAGTAAGAGGTGTGATGTGAAAAGAAGAAAATCCATTCACTTTGGGAGAGGATAAACAAATAATGGAAAACTTTTGTCGAAAATATTTAAAAGTATCTTTTTAAACACTGAAGACATTTATTCCCTACAACCTATATTTATATATTATGTGCGAGCATAGCTGCTTCCACATAATATAAATATAGGTCTAGGGAAAGAGAACAGTATCACTGCGACCTAGAAGATCTATTGTGATCGCTGCTATGGCTATAGTTCACGGCTAAGCCCTATGTCTTCAATGAATAGAAGGAGTTGCTTAGCCGTGAGCAATTTCACTTCTTCTGGGCGGAGTACATAGTTTCCCAGATGAGTGTTACGTTTGCGCATTAACCTTTTGAGCGCTACGCCAAAAACGCATTACCGTGTCCTGTACGCCAAAGCGAAAAGTAAACAAAAATACCTACGAAAAAATAGTGTTGCCAAGAGTTGATGTAACGATATACCAAAATAACTTGTTGGTTTTTTATGCAATAAATGACTCTTGAAATTTTCTTTTATTTATGTAGCTGATGATAGTTTTATGTTTCTTACATTTTGTTTTATTCAAATATAATTTTAAAATAACACGTTTGCGTTTAATTTTGAATAGTTTTCAATAAATCCATGCCTAACGCATTACAACACTAGCGGTCAAACATAGACAACTTTGGCGTGTTGAACATAGACATATTTGCTTAGATAAAAATCCATTTTTTCGGTTCAATGTTTCTTAGTACTTGTGGCTCTAGGAAACTTTTTTATACTAACATGTTGCTGGGTTATTCTTTTTTGAGGAGTGTGGAATTAAAATACCAGTAATAATTTTCCAATATCTATATTTCATATTTTTGTGGGCCGGGTTTTTTGCCAACTATAGACGTCGTTGGCGCTCAGGGCCCGCAGGTGCTGGTCAAGTATAGGCGACTTTGGCGCTCAAAAGGTTAAGGATCCGCAATCAGTTAGGATGTGTAGAGGCGTTTCTTCCGTTATGGAACAGAACCGACACATCCTTGAGTTGCTTAGTCCCAGGATGGATATGTGCTTTTTAAGACAACAGTGTCCAGTTAGGGCTCTCGCCATAATGCACAATTTATTTTTACTTAATCCCAGGGCTTCTGAAGCGAATTTACGATCAAAAGCCCGGATTAAGGTTTTAGAATGTTTTAAGCCTGGTTTCAGACCAGATCTTAACTGTTTTTGTGATAGTTTCAAGCGTCAATAGGGCTAGGCTTCTTGAGATTCCACAAAATGGCTCTGGTCCAAATTGTGTGCACTTTGAGCCCTCCCGTGAAAGTTTGTCGGCAAATTCGTTGCCTACAATACCCCCGTGATCTAGAACCCATCTTAAAACAACCCTGTTGTTACATCCCAGGGCGTTTAAACGGTTCACGCAGTCACCAGTTAGCTTCTAGTTAACAGAGTTTGACCTCAGCGCTAGCAGTGCTGCTTGACTATCAGAGTTTATGTAAATTATATGGTTGACGTAGTGTTTTTGCAGATTGATTTCCGCACACCGAAATATGGGGAAAATTTCTGCCTGGAAGATAGAGGTGTATCTACCCAAATTCATACTAAGTTTGAAGTTGGGGCGTTCCCCGTAAATTCCAAAGCCTACGTCGAGGCCCATTTTAGACCCATCGGTATACCATATGAGGCTACCGACCTCACAGATAACCTTGCTATTCGGCCAGTCTTCTCTGGAGGGTAATTCCACTATATAATTTTTATCAAAAGTGTGTAGTGGACGCTTGATATCTGAGATCATGCATAAGACCGGTGATTCCTTAATTGAGTCGAGCATGAATCTCAATCTGCAGAGCAAGCTCAGGCAGCAGGGCAGTCAAGTCAAGGTAACTGCCTCGTTGTTCTAGTGGTTGTAGTAGTGCGACTGCTAATCATGAGGTCCTGGGTTCGAATCCCAGGTCGGGCCAAAAAATCAATTATTGAGTTTTTCTGTAGAGAAATTCTCAGTAGCTGCCCGGAGTCAGGAAATTGGCGGTGTCTCACCCCCGTGCCTCGGAAAGCACGTAAAGCCGTCGGTCCTGCGGTGATCTTTCTCCGGTCGTGTCGGTTTAACGTCCCGTCGGATTATGAGAGTGAGGGAATAGAGAGTGCACCTGTGCTTGCGCATACACTTGGGCACTATAATCCCGTCCTGCGCCGATGGCTATTCTCCGTTGAGGCAGGCCGCCGTAGTCGAAATTAGGTCTGGAGAACATTATTATTATTATAGATGTCTATGAGACACAGCATTCACTTACCATCAGGTGGACTGTGTGTTCGTTTGTCACGCATATTCTATAAATAAATAAAATCCGTAATTGCCCCATTCACTTGGGATTGGTGATAGCATGATTGCAGTACGAGATATACCTCCATCAGTTTGAGTATTTTATATTTGAGATACACAAGATGGCAAAACCACTACCTATCAGAGGTCAGTGTTTTGGCCATTTATTTATTTCTATTCGCCTCTTAAGACACCAATGTGAAAAAATTAAGAAAGTTATATGATGAGATTAATGAAGTGAGGTGCGGTAGTGAATCTTTTTTTTAAATAGAATAATGGTGACAAAAAGGCACAAAATCCACCTGATGGTAAGTGGATGCTGTGGCCCATAGACATCTACATTTATTCTCGATTAAGAATCAAAACGCAGATGCGTTGTCACCCCTGAGGACTAAGACGGTATGCCTCAATTCCAGTAAAACGCATCTCCGGTTATCTACACTCACCATATAAAACACAGAAGCATTAAACTGCTATTTTACGCTGGTATTCTGTGAGAGTGCGGTCCTTCCCCGGTCGAGCTGACCCATGCTTGCTACAACCATAATATAGCTGCAGCGTGGCTCTACCACGTGCTAATGCCTGCCTGAAAAATTACTATAATTATCAAGAAATGGAATAGCAGATGAAATGCTAGACATCTGGAACTGTGATAGCCTATTCGCCAAGCGCTGATTGTGGAAAATTATTCTAATTTGGGAGAGGTGGATTGTCTCTAAATGCTAATCCAATATATATTATAATATCTGCTAAGAGATAGGCCTCTGACGAACAACAAACAGCTACATATTGTAAATATATCTTTTAAAAAAGGCCAAACCATGTATGATATCTTCTTATTACTACACTCAGCGTCACAAAAATCACACCTCTCTGAGTTTGCGCGAAAAATGGCTGTAATGGCTAGAAACGAATTATATTTATATAAATATTGGTATGTTTGAAATTGGTATTTGAATAGATTTACATGATTCTGTCAAACACTGTTTGAACACTGTCAAATGCTCGTTAGTAAGGACGCTAGTTACACCACCTAAAAAGGGTATAAAAGGGTCGATCTAGATGAAATATGGGTCGTAATTTAGACTTTACAGTGAACACACGTGAACAAGTAACCCAAGTAAGAACAAGTAAAGATGGACACCAGCTCTGAAGAAGCCGCTCAAGTAATTGCCCTATTGCAGTCGGGGATGCGGCAGTGTGACGTTGCTCGACAGTTGAACCTGTCCCGTTTTTCAGTTCGACGGGTGTTCCAACGTTTTCAGCAGACTGGTTGTTATGTTAGAAAACCGGGATCTGGAAGAAAACGGTGCACATCAGAAAGAGATGACCGTTTCATCGTTACGACATCTTTACGAAACCGTTTTATAAATGCTGTTGAGTTGCAACAAACATCTGTGAGTGTTTCTACGATAAGAAGAAGGTTACACAAAAAGAGTTTAACAGCCCGTAGACCTGCTAAAGGTCCAAAACTTACTGCACAGCATCGCAGAGATCGCCTAGAGTTTGCTCGCAATCATTGCGAGTGGATTCTAGAACAGTGGCGGACCGTACTCTTCTCTGATGAGACGAGGGTCTGTCTCTTCTGCAATGACCGACGTAGAAGGGTCTACAGAAGACAGGGGGAGAGGTTCACACAACCCTGCTTCGAAGAATCCGTCGAATACGGGGGTGGCTCGTGTATCTTTTGGGGCGGCATTTCCGTCGACGGGAAAACGGAACTTGTGTGCGTTTACCGGACTCAGGGTGACCGTGGGCAAGAGTCATTAAATTCTGGTCGGTACATTACTGAAATCCTGGAGGAACATGTGGTCCAGTATGCTGGTTACGTCGGTGATGGATTCATGTTAATGCATGATAATGCTTGTTGCCACACCGCAGCTATTGTATGGAATTATTTACAGGAGGTCGATATCCCTGTTATGCATTGGCCAGCACGAAGTCCAGATCTTAACCCAATAGAACATCTCTGGGATGACCTAAAACGGCGCGTGCGAGCTCGAGATCCAGCTCCAACCACTCTTCAAGAGCTCCAAGATGCGGTACTTGAAGAGTGGGAACAAATGCCCCAAGAGGCTGTTGCGACCGTTGTAAGGTCCATGAAAGATCGCATGGAAGCCGTTATCAAGGCAAGGGGGGTAACACTAGGTTTTAAGAACTTTTTTTGTATTTATTAAGTTTTTTTTTTAAATTATTAATTTGCAAATTTGTACATACCCTGTCTTTTTCTTTAATTTCTCTTTCGTCTCGTTATAAAAGTAAAATTCCTGAAAGCTAATTAAATTACCTTTCGAATGATACCCTCAAACCACAACATTGCCATTGGCCTGTTGTGTTAAAATAGTATTTAAATTATTTTTTTCGGATGTGCGATTTTTTTGACGCCGAGTGTATATCAGTAGAACCATACTTAAGCGACATTAGCTTAATGGTTAAAGGTGCAGAACGTAAACTTAAATAGCTGTGAATTCCGGGCTACAATTGAAACCGCCATTGTGCCAACTGTTGTGTGGTGAGTGTAGAGAACCGGAGACCCGTTTTACTGGGATCGAGGTATTCCATCTTAGTCCTCAGGGGTGACAACGCATCTGCATTTTGATTCTTAATCGAATGTAGATGTCTATGGGCCACAGCATCCACTTACCATCAGGTGGACTGTGCGCTAGTTTGTCATCCTTACCCTATAAAAAAGGCAGTTTTGGAGAAGGCTAATTGAAAATTTTTCTATCTAATTTAAAAAATATATAAACTGATAATTTATGTGACACTAAAAAAATCATGATGGAAAATTTCAATGACTGACAGCAATAGGCATTTACCTTAGAAACTGAAGCAGCTTTTTTAGCCTCACTAGCTAGCACATCCTTTAACAAACCGAATTTGTTCGAAGGTGTACTGCGAGGACTAAGAGTTCTGATTGGAGAGCACACGCAGAAGAAACCCCCCTTAAAAATTTTTGTTGTTGAGTTTGTTGGATCTTCTTCGCTTGGTACTGTTGGAGGATCTTCATTTTTCTTTGCTTTTCTTGCCGCTGAACATAAAAAAACATTTAATTAATTAGACATTATTTTTTCATAATTCAACCTTCTTAGATAAATATATTATAATTATTTAAAAAAATAACAATTAAAGGTGACGAAAAAGCACACATTCCAACTGATGGTAATATGATGTGGCTCAAACTATCAAAATTCTTTGATTAATAATCAAAATGCAGATGCGTTCTCACCCTTAAGCCTAAGATGGAATGCCTCAATTCCAGTAATAAGGGTCTCCGGATCACTTACCATAAGAAGCACAATAGTATTAAGCTGCTATTTTACGGCTGGTAGTCATGTAGGGCTTGGTCCTCCCTGGTTTAGCAGACCCCTTCATGCTACAACCATAATATAGCCGTAACTGAATTGCATTGTATAACCTTATCAACTCTTACAATATAATATGATCTTACGCCACCACAATCACGCAAATTTATGTTGCAGAAGTGAACTGCCTAGGGTAAAGCTTATCGACCAAATTGGCGATATATGCGCCAAATTAAGAGTACCCCTTAACTGACGAGCATGTTCGCGTAGGTATATGGATGTGGGGGACGCGAGAGAGGTATGTCAGGATCGTGCCAAATGGAAGTCCGTAGTCTCTGCCTACCCCTCTGGGTGAAAGGTGTGAATGTTTATGTTTATGTAATTATATGTATACTACATATATAAATAAGTACTCATTATCATTTATATATATAAGATCTAGAGGCAACGATGCGGCAGATGAACTGGCCAAAAGGGATCGGCTCTGGCAACTACAGGGCCGGAACCTATAATACCAATCCCTTTTAGGTACGTTCGTTCACTGGTACGTAGATACTTCAATAATTTACACTCTCAGCTATGGAAAATTTTTGTAGACTGTAGACAAGCTTGGGAGGCTCTGCCTGAAATAAACAGTCATCTAACCAAGGTTCTGATGAGACTGAACAAGCCACAGATCAGGATAGTAACAGGTGCTATCACAGGACATGGCTCTTTTAACAAAAATTTGTTTACGATAGATGTTAATGATAGCCCTCTGTGCAGGGCACGCATGAGAGGAAAAAACGGCGGCTCACGTGTTGCTAACATGTCCAGCAGTCGCTTCATACAGGGCTAAACATCTCGGCATGCCGGGATCGCTCCCCGAAGCTGCTTGCAACATCAAAGGACTGTTGAACTTCTTCGGGGAGTTATCATGGCTCGAATAATCACATTATTCCTGGCCACACGCAAAATACGCTCTTAGACGTGGAGTTGCGGAAAAAAGCCCGTCGAAAACTAAACTAAAAAGTACCTATTACATACAAGATGTATTTATCAGTATACTGTACATAATATTTAGTTGAAAAAAAAATAATAATTTGTGTAATTATGACCAAATTTTGTTTATTTCTTTCTGTATGCATGTGTGTGGTGTTACACAGTCATCAAATTATATCACAACATAAATGTATACAGAAATTGTGTCCGTCCTTTGTATTATTTTATAATAGGTAAATTTTAAATGAAATAAATAAATTTATATCTGAAAAAGGCAATTGCTCACCAGCTATAAGATCACGAAGGCGACTAGTCGCGGCAGGCTTGCTCTTATTTTTAGCTGTTTTAGGGGCTCTTTTCTTTTGTATCACTGGCGTTTCCTCAATCCAATTGCGGGCTTGAAGCTCTTCTAGTTTCTTGAAGTTCAAGATCACATTTTCGACCTGATGATGATGAAAAATATGATTTGATTTAAACAAAAATTTATCATTTTTGATTGTTAATGTGCTGTAAATTTGGTATTTTTTATAGCACTGTGTGACAAACGAGTACACAGTCCACTTGTGGTAAGTGAATGCTGTGTGGCCCATAGACATCTACTACACCTAAGGATCAAAATGCAAGTGTTGTCACCCCATCGAACTAGATGTTTTCTACACTCACCATACAAAACACAGCAGCATTACGCTGCTACTTTACGCTGGTATTGTGTGAAAGCGTGGTCCTGCGCCAGTCGAGCCGACTCATTGGTGTTACAACTATAATATAGATGTAGCGTGTCTCTAACACATAAAAAACTTGTCTCTGAAATTGCATCTTAAACCAATACCATGAATATGTATTAAGTTTAATAGTGTGAGGAGTGAGAGCCTCTATTTTATCACGTTCAATTATAACTAAATAATATTATAGTTATATTGCTATAGCCAAAGGTAAGAAACGACTAGGATCACAAGGTTGTTGCTGCGTTCAGACACGGATGGATATTGAACTTGGGCTTTGATTGTTGTACACCCTAGATTTATGGGTAACTAACTGTGCCTGGCATGCGAAATAAAGCCTCTTTTTAACGAACTTCAATTAAGGAATGAATAAGGAATGACTTCAAATGATAGGGGGTAGGGGATATTCTTAAGCAGTGTAGTGAGGGTGTAAGAATATACACATATACATATCACAAGATGTTCCACTAAAAAGGGTCAAAATTTTACTATTAACGAAAATCAGAAACTGACTTCAAATAAATAAAAAGATCAAATAATTTCCACATAGTCTGGAGTCGGGTTGCTGGTTTCAAGGGTGAAGCAGTATAATAATAATATCCTCCAAACCTAATTTCGGTCACGGCGGTCAATCTCAATGTAGACTAGCTAACTGTGCAGAACATGACTAAAGTGCACACAAGTCAGTTCAAGTGAGTATGCGCGCAAGCACAGGTGCATTCTCTATACCGTCAATCTCATAGTCCGATGGTACGACAAACCGATCCGACTAGGGAGGGGTCCGGTGCAGAACCAACGGTTTTACATGCTTTCTGAGGCACTGGAATGAAACCTCCGTGAATGTGAATGAAACCAAATAACTGACTCTGGACTGCTTCTGAGAACTTCTTGACAGAAAAATCCAATAACATTTTGCTTGTCCAAAGATTCAAATAAGGCAGTCAATCAATATAATTACCGGCTGTGAATCATACTGCATGGACAGTAGACATTTAGACATAATGTAACGTTGATAATACAAATATTAGAAATATGACAGTAATCTTATTTATATTAATAATATTAATAATAGCATGAAACCACAATCTATCTCACAAGTAATACATATTATATTAAATTAGATTGCTTAGTGCGATTGCCAAGTCAATCTATATATTTAAAACATAAAAGACTTTTAAAATTGATACGGTCATTATAAAATGTTGTTAGGTTAGCTAATTACGTAATAACTTAAAACAGAAGAACCCTTAAGTAGAAACTGAATAAATTAACCCACTTGGTATTACATGGATCTCACAACTTTTTACGGTAGAAGAACTGAGTTGCGAGACTTGGTTTTTTTACAAGTTATGTTTTTAATGGCATCTCATTTCTTTTTGTATATAAGATAGTCCTAATTTTTTTACCTTTCCGATACCTTTTACTTCTTGAGTACCAACAACGTACCTATGTACCTACACCTGTAATACATAAACAAGTACACTGATTCATTCACTGCAAATTTAACTTTGTAATTCTATATATTTATATGGGATTACAAAGTTATTTATGCAGTTAGTGTATCTAGAAAACTGGACAGAAATTAACAAATGTTTTAGTTTTTCCTTGATTTATACACTAAACACTAATTGTATTCTAAATTTGAAGCTTCTATGTCTGCTAGAAGTGCCTTAGAGTTTTGATGATCGGTCAGTCAGTGAGTGACAAAATTAAGAAACTTTGACTAGTTACAATTCTTACTACTGGTTCAAATTGAAGAAAATTTGAAATGTACCATGTTTATACAATGCTTACTCGGTTACTGAAAACTCAGGCTATACGAAGTTATAGGGGGTCGAAAATGGCCTAAATTGCTTCGAGAAAAGATGGTACGGCCGTGCCGCTTTTTTGCTCGACTTGGCGGGGGCACTGCCGTGCCCCCAGATTTACAACTCACAGATAAAAAATTATAATATTTACTTACTTCTTATTTCATAACAAAATAGAATTTCGTAATAGACGAAAACCAAAAAAGAAGAAAGGGGCATGAAATAGGAGGTCACTTGCTCACTTTCAGATAAAACATTGTTATATTCACTTGCTTTACTTATTTAGAAAAGTTATAAAACTTTGAAATAAACAAAAAGCTAAAAGGAAGAATGGAGCATGAAATCAGTGATCACTTGCTCACCTGTATATAAATCATTTCCCAAAAGCCCTCGAGGTCGGTAGGCGTGACGAGTCCAGTGGTGGGGTCGGGGCGCTCGCAGGCCGCTACCAGCGACCCGAACTGCGCCAACTTCTGCGACACCAGCAGCCGCGCCTGCCCCACAGCGCACAGCACCATCTCCTACAAGCAAACCATCTGAATACGAGGTAGAGCGATGCTGCAGTTATTTTATGGTTATAGTACAAATGGGCCGGCTCGACCCGCTGAGATCACCCTCTCACAGAATACCAGCTCAATGCTACTGTGTTTTGTATGGAGAGTGTAAGGAACCAAAGATCCTTTTTACTGGAAACTAGGCATTCCATCTTAACCCTCAGGGACGACAATGTATATTCTTAATTAAAAATAAATGTAGAAATTGATGGGCCACAGCATCCACTTACCATCAGGTGGACACTGAGTGCTAGTTTTTCAACCTTATTCTAAAGACAAAAACAACCATCTTTACTACATGCTCATATTAACATAATAGTGCTTCTTTTATCTATTGAAATATTGATCATGGTGCAATTTTGATGTTAATACCTCTTTAAATTTGCTTATATAATGGAATGCAATTCTGAAAACTGATGATAAAGTATGTAAGTAAAATAGTTAACTACACCACTCAATAGCTAAAGGATCAGCAAGCGGTAAGGCAAGAGGGTGAGTGCCACCGAGGTTGTTTCGTTACATACACATATTCACATAAAACATACGGCCGTGTCCACGACACAGCCACATCCCGTTTTTTTATTTATACTGAGTAGTAAAATTATAGCACTGACTGGTTTCAACTCCACATCTAAGCACAAGTAATGTGAAGGCACGCGTTGATGCTTTTCAAGTCCACCGATCTTGAGAAATCCCAACAACTTCTCAATGTTGCAAAAGCTTAAAGTAGTTTCATGCTAACTTGCGAAGCACCGCACCTTTGCCTGAGTAAGATCTATTAATGTGGCGTAATTTAGATATAATGTAATTAAAGACTAGAAAGTAAAATATATCTTGTATTACTGTTACGAGCTTGAGGTTCGTGACAATAAAATTGCCGAAAGAATTACCTAAATTAACACTTTAATTTTCTTTACACTAATTAAAACTTAAAACACTAATAATTAATCACACTGATTCACTTTATTTCGTTCCGAAGCTTCGCTTGTCTCGCCAAATTCAATACTTCCCCGATCGCACCTTGCAGCGCATCCAGAACATTCAAGTAAATACGCGCGCCAATCGACTAAGCATCGAAAGTTCAAGTGTCGGGCTTCTAGAAGCTTATTTCTTCGCTTCGACACTAGATGGCGCTGTCGGTTGAAAGATTAGTGATGTCATTTTCTGGAAAGTTCCCCCCGCTCTCGACCCTGACACTAGATGGCGCTAGTGCCGGGTACATGACGTCAACTTAGGCGCGCAACATTACTTTTGGCATTACTCTTGAAACAGAAACAGAAACTTTTTTATTCAATGTAGATTATAACAAATACTTATTGAAAGTCAACTTTTTCATTTACCACTGGTTCGCAAAAAAAAACCTCTGTCCTGGGAAGAACCAGCAAGAAACCCAGCGGGACTATTTTTTTTTCCAATAATAGCTTACAATAAGCAACACAAGACTAATTAGAAATAGCTTGGTAGCGATCACCCTTCCCAGGGGTTATTATCATCCATAAATTCCTTAATATTATAATAACCCTTTTTATACAAACTTAGTTTATACAAACTTTGTGTATGATAACTTTTGTATATTTTGTGGGATTTTGTTGTAAAAGCGTATACGTCGCCCCAAGAATGAATTACTGACTCGGAGGAGTCGAGTAACTGGTACCACTAGCTTGTGTCTGTTCCTAGTATTTACAGAATGAATATCACTTACTTTCGTAAAGCTACTTTTATTTTTGTGTACGTACATTACATTTTCGTAAATGTATTGAGAAGCCAGAGTTAAAATATTAATTTCCTTAAATTTTTGTCTCAGTGACTCTTTTGGTTTTAAATTATATATTGCTCTAATGGCCCTCTTCTGTAAAATAAATATAATTTCAGTGTCAGTCGCGTGTCCCCATAGCAAAATACCATACGACATAATGCTATGGACATAACTAAAGTAAACTATTCTAGCTGTTTCAACATTGGTAAGAGTTCTAATCTTTTTTACAGCATATGCTGCAGAACTAAGTCTGCTAGCTAGTTTTGATATATGGGGGAGCCATTGGAGCTTTGCGTCCAGTGTGATTCCAAGAAAAATGGTGGTGTCAACAAGACTCAGTTCCTCCCCATTTAAAATTACATTAGTATTAACATGTTTAACATTAGGAGTTACGAATTTCATACATTTAGTTTTAGTTCCATTCAAATGCAAATTATTAACATTAAACCAATTAACTAACTTAGCTATAGCATTATTTACTTCGTCCTAATTTAATAACTGTCGTTTTAATTTGAAAATTAATGAGTACCATTTGTACAATCGACCCAGAAGAACTCATACTATTAATGACAACTTTTTGCGTTCTGTCACTTAAATATGAAATAATTAATTTAAGAGCGTCGCTTCTTACACCGTAGTGTTGAAGTTTCCTGATTAATGTTTCATGGTGAACACAATCGAAGGCTTTGGATAGGTCACAGAACACACCCAAAGCATCCTGTGAATTCTCCCATGCATTAAATATATATTTAATCAGCTCAACACCAGCATCAGTTGTCGAGCGACCCCTTGTGAAACCAAATTGATTTTTATGAAGTAAATTATTTACATTAAATTTTTTTTACATTTGATCAAGAATAATTTTTTCAAAAATTTTACTAAGTGTTGGCAGTACAGAAATAGGTCTAAAATTAGCGGGGTCCAATGTACTACCAGATTTAAATAAAGGTATTACTTTACTATGCTTCATTAAATCAGGAAACACACCAGATTCGATACTAGTATTAAAAATAATAGATAGTTGAGGTGCGATTGTATCTATTATAGACGCAATAACTTCAACAGAAATCCCCCACAGATCGGTGGTTCTCTTAACATCAATAGTCTTAAAATATTTTACATTATCTTTTGATGACACTTTATGAAATGTAAAATTCTTTGTACACACATTTACATTTTGTTGAAGTAATGATTCGGCGACGGCAGGAGAAGAATTCAATGACTTAGTGGTTAAGATCGGAATATCAGTAAAATATTTCTCAAAAACCATTGCAACGTCCTGATCTGATTTAGTTAATTTATTGTTAAAACTTAACTGGTAATTTGAATTGCGAGAGTTGACCTTACCAGTTTCACTATTAATTATATTCCATGTCATTTTAATTTTATCAGAAGCAGTCTTTATTTTGTTGCTCAAATACAATAACTTGGCTAAGGAGCACACTCTTTTAAATATTTTGGAATATTTTTTTACATATTCCCTAAATTCGACGCTAGGATTATATGACCTTTCATTTTAAAGTTCATATAACCTAATGACCTTGAAAAATAAATTGTTCAAGGAGAATGTTTTAGAAGTAAAAGTATTATTAAATTCATTGCAAATGAGCTTAAATAACGTTCCATACAAAAAATTTGGATTATTTTAGTATGAAAGTAATGGAAGTTTTTTTACTATGTTACTTCTAAACTTCTCCAAGCGATGTGCATTTACTGATACAAACACTATTTTTTTATCTACTTGTTTTTGTGAACATAAGGTAATGAAACTAATTGTCCACAGTGATCAGAGCTCAATTTTTGAATTATACATTTATTGAACGGCTTAACATTTGTAAAAATGTTATCTATACATGTTGCACTAGATTCAGCAATACGTGTTGGCTCTAAAATAAATTTAAAAGACCATAAGATTTAAAAAATGATCTAAATTTAATATTGGTGGAGGAAGCTTCTAGGAGATTGATATTAAAGTCTCCACATATTACAACAGATTTATTCTGTTTGTTAAGCTTAGCGAAAACTTCCTCCATATTTTTTTCAAAAGTATCATATAAAGAACATGGGGGTCTGTTAACGCTCACAACAATGAGGTGCTCAAACTCAACACACGCCATTTCTACAGTTCGCTCAACAGAGAGGCCCACAATATCTTTACATTCTTTACATGATAATAATTTACTAGCTAAAATTAAGGAGCCACCTCTTAAAATTGTTTCTCTATTGAAAGAACTGACTACCTGGTGATTACTGTTAAACATTAAATTATGAGCTTTTAACCAATGTTCAGTAATACATAAAATATGAATATTGTTGCTATTTAAGAACAATTCAATTTCTAGCTCTTTGCCTATCATGCCTTGTATATTCTGATGCACCAGGTTTAAACAATTTTTATTATCATTTTGTGGAGTTATACAATTGCAACTATTAAGGATTTGTAAGCTACATTCTAAATTATTTAAATTATTATAACTGCTAGAGATTACCTCTATTGTCTTATTTTCTAATTTAAATTACTTGGAACGGATTCCAAATTGCATGTCAAATCATTATGCTGCTCAATAGGAGCAGATGTCTGGGTAGCCAAGTCCTTGACTGAGTTAATATATAAATATATAACACATTTGCTATCTGTCTTAAATTATATTTGGATAGGTAATACCTATCTGTAGTCAAAAATTTCTTAATTAAATTATTAATATCTATTAAATTAATTCTATAGGTTTAATTGTCACAATTAAATGTCAAATTTAAATTATTGTTACATGTTAATTATTTATTAATAAATTTAAATCATATCTTATTTTATTCTCCTGTGGCCAACCCTGTATGTAAGGCAATGTAAACAAGATAATTTTATGTACATTTAATGTATTGAGGTAATCAATATATTTTAATAATTGATTTTTGTTTACCTTGCCTCTTCTCCCAACAAGAATTATTAATGTGCTATTAGGACAAAACTTACTAGTTAAAACTTTATTCATTATATGACTAAAGGATGCTCCACGCATACAATAATTACTAGTCAATTGTCCTTTTAAATGGTTATTTAACATCATGCCCTAATTTTTACCTATGCCATCGCAATACATAATAAATTTATGTTTTTAATATTTAAACTACTTTTTAAGGTTTTATTCTTTGTTATGGCACTGTCATAGAGTGTTGATCTATATCTGTTTGAGAAGTTTCATTGCAATTTTTTCCGCCATTCCGAAGATTAATCCAACCAGACAAAATTTTTAAAAATATTATTCATGTCTTAATAGAATGCAAATAAGTTATTCAAATATTACAGACAGATAAGTCAATTTTATTTATAGGTATAAATGTGCAGTAAAAACAGTCTTACCAGTGCAGACTCAGACAAAAGTACTTGCTGAGAGATCCTGTCCCAAGTTTCACACATCTGTGTAATGCGCTTCACTTCGGAGTCTAGTTGTCCTCTAAAATAAGCCACTCTCTCCATATCACTAATAACATCGTTCAACAAACCTGAAATAAAAAACTTTATGTAAGTAAAATAAATGATATGGGACCCTTAACTTACAAAAGTAACAACATACTACCCGGGCGGTTAAAGAATGGGATTCGTAATGGCGTCGCCTCTTATTCACCTCTCGCTAGCACACTGTTGCTATCTATACTAACATCTGTCGCTAAAGACTACAAAAAATACTTTGCAATTTACGTTTTTCGTATGCTCTATTACTTCAGTAGAACATGTCATTTTTGTTTAAAATATTAAAAATTTTCGTTTGTCGGTCTGTACAAGCTAATCTTCAGAGTGGCTGAACCGATCGTAAAATAAAAATAAACTGTACAAGCTTATAGACTAATACCAGACGTGATCTGGGCTAAATTTAATTTGCAAAATTTAGAGACTATTAAAATACAGATATTGATAAGATATGTTATTTTAAAATTAATATACCTAATTGTATACAAATCCTTTCAAATATTAATATTTTCCCATTAACGAAATAATATTATAACAATATACTGTTATTAGTGGGTTTTCGCTATTAATACTGGGCATTTTGATGATAGGATCTCCATGAGTTGCTATTTCTAATCCCATTATTTACCCTTACAGACTGAAACTATATTTAGACTTTTCAGGAAGGGTCTCCTTATGATTCAGAGCCCATTGGGATTAACTTTGTTACTAACTGCAGATGTAATACTAACTATATGGTAAAAATAAATTCAAATGTAACTGTACAGTGGTGGTGTAAACATATCCCCTAGCCCATATCGTGCCATGGATGTTGTTAAAAGCATCAGAGCGAAACAAACCAGGAGATATATAGCAGTGTACCCAATAACAACCAGAAAATAAATTCAAATGTAACTGTATAGTGGTGGTGTAAACATATCCCCTAGCCCATATCGTGCCATGGATGTTGTTAAAAGCATCAGAGCGAAACAAACCAGGAGATATATAGCAGTGTACCCAATAACAACCAGAAAATAAATTCAAATGTAACTGTATAGTGGTGGTGTAAACATATCCCCTAGCCCATATCGTGCCATGGATGTTGTTAAAAGCATCAGAGCGAAACAAATCAGGAGATATATAGCAGTGTACCCAATAACAACCAGAAAATAAATTCAAATGTAACTGTATAGTGGTGGTGTAAACATATCCCCTAGCCCATATCGTGCCATGGATGTTGTTAAAAGCATCAGAGCGAAACAAACCAGGAGATATATAGCAGTGTACCCAATAACAACCAGAAAATAAATTCAAATGTAACTGTATAGTGGTGGTGTAAACATATCCCCTAGCCCATATCGTGTCATGGATGTTGTTAAAAGCATCAGAGCGAAACAAACCAGGAGATATATAGCAGTGTACCCAATAACAACCAGAAAATAAATTCAAATGTAACTGTATAGTGGTGGTGTAAACATATCCCCTAGCCCATAACATGCCATGGATGTTGTTAAAAGCATCAGAGCGAAACAAACCAGGAGATATATAGCAGTGTACCCAATAACAACCAGAAAATAAATTCAAATGTAACTGTATAGTGGTGGTGTAAACATATCCCCTAGCCCATATCGTGCCATGGATGTTGTTAAAAGCATCAGAGCGAAACAAACCAGGAGATATATAGCAGTGTACCCAATAACAACCAGAAAATAAATTCAAATGTAACTGTATAGTGGTGGTGTAAACATATCCCCTAGCCCATATCGTGCCATGGATGTTGTTAAAAGCATCAGAGCGAAACAAACCAGGAGATATATAGCAGTGTACCCAATAACAACCAGAAAATAAATTCAAATGTAACTGTATAGTGGTGGTGTAAACATATCCCCTAGCCCATATCGTGCCATGGATGTTGTTAAAAGCATCAGAGCGAAACAAACCAGGAGATATATAGCAGTGTACCCAATAACAACCAGAAAATAAATTCAAATGTAACTGTATAGTGGTGGTGTAAAAATATCCCCTAGCCAATATCGTGCCATGGATGTTGTTAAAAGCATCAGAGCGAAACAAACCAGGAGATATATAGCAGTGTACCCAATAACAACCAGAAAATAAATTCAAATGTAACTGTATAGTGGTGGTGTAAACATATCCCCTAGCCCATATCGTGCCATGGATGTTGTTAAAAGCATCAGAGCGAAACAAACCAGGAGATATATAGCAGTGTACCCAATAACAACCAGAAAATAAATTCAAATGTAACTGTATAGTGGTGGTGTAAACATATCCCCTAGCCCATATCGTGCCATGGATGTTGTTAAAAGCATCAGAGCGAAACAAACCAGGAGATATATAGCAGTGTACCCAATAACAACCAGAAAATAAATTCAAATGTAACTGTATAGTGGTGGTGTAAACATATCCCCTAGCCCATATCGTGCCATGGATGTTGTTAAAAGCATCAGAGCGAAACAAACCAGGAGATATATAGCAGTGTACCCAATAACAACCAGAAAATAAATTCAAATGTAACTGTATAGTGGTGGTGTAAACATATCCCCTAGCCCATATCGTGCCATGGATGTTGTTAAAAGCATCAGAGCGAAACAAACCAGGAGATATATAGCAGTGTACCCAATAACAACCAGAAAATAAAAAACTATGGTTGCCAAACCGCCTGTCAAACATGGCAACTGTGGCAAATATTCCCCATTTGAGGCAATCTGTCAATCAGCAGTGGACTTTGATAGGCTATAGTGAATCAATAAAATTCAATATGAAAAGAATGATACATATATAGGATACAGGTATAGCAATGCTTTTTTTTGTGCGAGCATCTATGCAGGTCTAGGGAAGGAGACCAGTACCACTGCAACCTAAAAGATCTATTGTGATCGCTGCTATGGCTATAGTTCACTGCTAAGCCCTATGTCTTCAATGAATAGGAGTTGCTTAGCCGTGAGTAATTTCGCTTCTTCTAGGCGGAGTACATAGTTTCCCGGATGAGTGCTACATTTGCGCATTAAGGGTCCACAATCAGTTAGGATGTGCAGAGGCATTTCTTCCGTTATGGAACAGAACCGACACAGCCTCGATTTGCTTAGTCTCATGATGGACATGTGCCTTTTACTACAACAGTGTCCAGTTAGGGCTCTTGCCAGAATACGCAATTTATTTTTACTTAATCCCAGGGCTGCTGAAGCGAATTTACAATCAAAAGCATGGATTAAGGTTTTAGAATGTTTTAAGCCTGGTGTGTTAGACCAGATCTTAAGAGATTTACTAAGATAAAGAGTTTCAAGGGTCAATTGGGCTAGGCTACAAGTACAAGTTTGTCAGCAAATTCGTTGCTTACTATGCCAGTGTGACCCGGAACCCATCTAAAGATAACCCTGTATGTATAGCAATGTTTATTTTCATTTTAAATACCTTTTCCTATTACACAATTTGTCAAATATAAAAACGACCAAATAAAATTTATGTAATAGCATTGAATGTTTCACACTGCTTTCTGCATGAAGTGAATATTTTAAAATATGTCTGTACAAAATGGTTGTAAGAAAATATAATTTGTAAATAAGTTCAATAATTAATATGTATTAGTAAATGATGTGTGTAGTAAACATATACTATACTATTAAAATCATACCTCCTTCCATTTTCTTACTTGGAGAAAGTGTGACACAAGGACTTATTTTTTGAACTTCTACAATTTGTTGCTCTTCAGTATTCAAAGCCTTTGGAGACCTAAGTCTCTCCTCTGAACTTTTATTTTTACTTTTAGGATATTCCTCTGATTCTGATTTTGTTGATGAGCTATTCGATTTATCTAAATTTAATGAAGGCTTCTTTTGGCTAACATCTGGCTCTACTGGGTCAAACGTTATATCAATCTTTTTTCTCTTACTTTGTACCCTTGCCAAAGTAGGAAGTTTTTTTACATTTTTAAGCTCCGGAGGTTTAAATGATGCATTACTTGGTGCAAATGAATGTAAAGGTTTGTTTGATTTTGAGCCTTTAGAATGTTGTGTAAATTGACTTTTAGTTCTCATTGGTCTAGGTGGAGGTGGTGGAACATATTTAAGCGGAAGGTGCACAATGCCAGCAATGAACGGTTTCTTCTTCTGTGCAGCAGCTTCTTTCTTTCTTCTCTCTTTTTCTTCTTTCCATTTCTCCAACTGCATTCTTCTGTGTTCCACAACTTTCTGACTCTCAGACATTGGGTCAGGCACTTCACATTTGGGCAAGTTTCTTGAATTATCAAAAGTAGATAATCTATTGCTTTTTCGGCGTATAGTATTGCTTTCTAAGCACTTTTGAACCTGTAAGATCATGAATATCGATTGTATTGTAAATTGTGGCAATAATAATTACCCTTTCTAGTTTTTAAAAGAATTTATTAACATACCGTGTTCATGATGAGTTACAATATGATTAACAGCTACGCTCAGAATATGTAGTTTAGGTTCATATGCTTCTTCTCGTGATTCTTCAATAAAGAATCTAAATCAATTCTTATCTGAAAAAAAACAAATACAAAAAAACTGTTACTGTTTTTTTTCCTAGTTTGGCAACTTCCTATGGATTCTGCCAGCGTCAAGTTTCATGAAAGTCACACAGAGTATTCGACTAGTTTCCATTTCCATAGAAATGTTTACTTAGCTTTATGATATCAAGTTACATAGGTAGTTATTTTCGAATGAATTAACATAATTATAGTGGTTTTACAAAATTATTGCAAATATAATAAATAATAAAATGGATATAGGTAAGTGGTCAAAGTACTATAAAATTTGATGTTATTAATGGATATGAAATCAGATAAAATTTGTACAAAAGGAGTGTAAACTAAATTTAACAAAGACTTAAGATTTATAGGGCGAGGAATCTTATTAAGAAGGAAATTGTATAGTGAAACAGAAAGGTTAGGATAGTTAAAAAATTTACGATCGTACCTTACTCCAATCCACACTCACAAATTGAGCTATCTTTAATCTTAAGTTTCGTCAAAAATACAGGTGAACAAGTGTGTCCCAATCTAATTCTACATATGACAGATGTACTATGTTTGGAGACATTTCTGAATTTAAAAAACCATGGTTTGGAGGGGATGTCAGGTTGGAGTTCTGCATAATATTTACTGATAGACTTCTGAGATTTTTTCCAAAGAGAGTTCCAAACTGATATCTGATGGATTTTCACAAGAGAAATAAGGTCATGAGTATATAAATGCAAAGTAATATGATGCATGAGGGTACCGGAAGTAGATGCTTGTTTTGATAAGGAATCGACAATTTCCTTGTCATGTATGCTACTATGACTTGGCAGCCAAGCAAGTTTCAAGTTAATACCTTGACAGAAACATCTATACAGTGCATCTTTTATTTTTAAAACAATAGGAAATTTTAATTTACTTCGAAACGGGTTAGATGGAAATGCTTTGTAATGAACTATTATGAATCGGTAAAAACAATACATTTGTTAATTTTGTGAGCTTCTATACATAAAATTGCTTGTAAAATAGCAACAGCTTCACCGGTGAAAATTGAAGTAGCATTTGAATTTTTAAAATAATTTTATATATCAGTATCCAGACAGCTGAACCTACAAAACTATTATCAGAAAGTCAGAGGCATCAGTGAAAAGGCTCAACCAACCTTCCCAGTTTTCGCTTAAAATACTTAATCAATTTTGTTGGGCTACAGGATAAGAGCCGTTATAGCTCAGATGGTTAACGCTCGCTGTAAAATAACAGAATGCGAGTAACCCAAGTTCGATCCCCGCCGGCACCAATGTAATTTTAAGTGCTGATTTACAACGTGCTCGGAGGTGAAGGAAAACATCGTGAGGAAACCTGCATGTCTGAGGAATAACAAAAAAAATTCGAAGACATGTGAAGTTCGCCAACACGCATTGGGGCAGCGCGGCGGACACTTTCTTGCCCTAAACCCTCTCAGAAATGAGGGGGGGCCTGTGCCCAGCTTTGGCATGTATATAGGCTGTAACTTTACTTTTTACTTTTACAGGCTAATTTTTAGCTACCCCAAAATCTAAAATAACTGGAGGATGATAACATAGAGCTTCAAACGGATATACTAACAGAGGATTAAACATACTTTGAAATATTGGAAATATAAAGGTAATCTTTTGATAGCTTTTAAGGATGCAGGGGATGTCTTTATGAGTCCAATAGTTGTTATTCTTAAAACCAGAGTTTTAAGAATGCAGTTTAGAAAGAAGTGGGTGTGAAGATAGCTAAAATATTCTATATATAAAGCGATCGGCAAGATACTGTCTACGTAGGTTAAGAGGGGGTTCGCAACATTCAACTTGTAGAGCATTTGACGGAGATGATTTCATGGCCCCCAAGATAATTCGTAAGCATTTGAGTTGGATTTTATGTAAAAGCTTGTTTATTACAAGGTTCCAAAAGAATTGTACCATAGTGAAAATGACTACAGATTAGAGCGTTATATAAAAGTTTTAAGCAATATGAATGAGATCCCCACCAAATACTTGTCAGTGAGTGAAGGATTTTCGCATTTTTGGGCAATAAACATTAAATGAGGAATACCTGTCATCTTAGAGTCCAGAAAAACTAGGAATTTGACATTATCACTTGTCAGAATTATTTGATTAGTACTTAACACTGCGACAGTTCCATTAAAGAATCGTGGCCATGCTTACTTATATTATTCTATATATATGAGTATCGATAGTTTCTCAAGAGACTCGGTTAAATTAGGAGGTAAACAATGATCGTCAAATTTCTAAATGATACGATGTAAATCTATTAAATTATCATTTGGAGAAGTATGGCTAACATTATCTTTAGGGTAAGCACTTTCATTAGGAAGAGAACTTCATGGGGTTTGGATCATGGATTCATGGGCTGCATGATCATACCCATGATCGGATGCTGGAGAACACAATTTTTTTTATATGAATTCTTATTACTAGTCTGAGAAGTTGGATTTAAAGAAGTTTTGGTTGCAATATCTGAATAAGCTCGTTTTGATGGGCGGACTCCTACAGATGCTTCATCATAAAAGATATGTTCTTGTGATATAATTACTTTAATAGATTTTTGTCTACTAAATTCTGGACAGGATGAACTAATAGCTGCATGATTACCAGTACAGTAAAGACATGTGACCGAGGTAGCTTCACATGTTTCTCTTATATGAGGTTGTCCACATTTATAACAATGAGGGTTAGATCTACATTTAGACTTAACATGACCAAAACGACAGCAGTTATAACATTGTATTGTAGGTAAGAGGTAAGATTCTACAGGATATGAAGTGAAATAGGCAAAAACATGTGAGGGTAGTGATTTACCAGAGAATGAAATAACGATAGTTTGTGTTGTGATCCACTCAACAGCATTGTCTGCTTTAATAACTTTACGAACGACGACGACGAAACGAATTCATCCATACCAACATCGACTGGAATACCTCTAATGATACCCATTATCGCAATAGCATAGGTAGGAATTACGGCTACTAAATTTGCTTTAGCAAGTAATGGACTTACAACAAAATCGTTAGCTAGTTCGTGTGAAGAAAATTCAATAGAAATTCGATTGCATCCTATGCTCTTAACACCATTTTTTAAAATTCCCTGAATATTATTTTGGTTAAGAAATTGACCCACTTTAATTGACTTCATTGTTGTTGCCGAGGAGGGCTCCATTGGCGGTTTTATAATATGAACAATAAAAAGTGCACTGTCATTACTACTGTAGCGTTTCTTTTCTTCAGACAAAGGATGAACAAATATGTTCTGTATGGCTGCTGAGGGAAGAGAAGACACTTTCTTCTTGGGTTCTAAATTTAAGGGCGATATATATTAACTAGCTTAACAGTATCAGTCTGATGAAAAGAGAAATTCGATTGCGTCCTATGCTCTTAACACATTTTTTTTAAATTCCAATAATATTATTTTGGTAAAGAAATTGACCCACTTTAACTAGCTTAATTGTTGTTCCCGAGCAGGGCTCCACTGACGGTTTCATAATGTGAACAATAAAAGGTACACTGTCATTACTATTGTAGCGTTGCTTTTCTTCAGACAAAGGATGAATAAATATATTCTGTATGGCTGCTGAGGGAAGAGAAGACACTTTCTTCTTGGGTTCTAAATTTAAGGGCGATATATTATAAGCTTTACGTTTCATAGGCTTAACAGCATCAGTCTGATGAAATGTATCGGTAGAACTAGAATCGAGAAAAGTCAGGCGAAGATCCAGATTTTCCGGCATCATCCGGAGGATCTGAATCCTGTTCAATCTCATCCATCCCCAGTAGATAAGCTAGCTACGAATAATAACAAACACTTACGTACAATAATTAGTTTAAAAATAAGGAAAATATAGATATTCAAACGAAAATAACGCCGTTAATTAAAAAAATTCTGAGAAAATTTATCAAACCCGTGTGACAAACATGACAAGAAATTATATTGATAACTGTGTAAATCTCAAAGCATATGAGAAAAATTAAAACTAATAACTAAGAAAATTAATTATTTACCCAGTGGTGAATCCTGTGAGAAAAAATGAGAAAGAAATTTCAAATAACTGACACAAAGCCAAACATTTAAAAAAGATATACATAGACAAAACAAAACGTAATAAAGCCATTTAAACGTCTATGCACATAAATTTAATCTGTGTCTATGCATAGATTACTGAATACTATGTACCGTCTATGGAAAAAGTTGGGGTTGTATAATTTGCTTTTTCACCTGGAATTTTTTATGTCTATGGATTGCAACTGCTTGCACCCATAGATGGATAATATCTTAGAGTCATTACGAATGGGTCGGCTCGGCTCGACCAGGGAAGGACCACGCTCTCACAGAATACCGGCGTCAAATGTGTAAAGTGTAGGGAACCGGAGACCCTTTTTACTGGAAACGAGGCATTCCATCTTAGTCCTTACGGGTTACAATCTGCATTTTGATTCGCAATCGAAGTTACACACAGCAACCACTTACCGTCAGGTGGACTGTGTGCTCGTTTGTCACCCTATCCTACAAAAAAAAAGTCATTACATACCGTAGACAGAGAACTGTCTACGTTACATACACAATGGCTGCGTTTGGCAGAAAAAGCGCTAGGAATATTGAATAGAGAAAGGCAAGGAAGCGCTTGTAAGCAAAATGACGAAACTATACAGTTTTCGGCCAGGACATTGATTTATATATTACACTAGATCAGTAATAACCGCGCCAAAGCGTTGCCACTGCACATATGGCCACAGCCATATGCCTAGCTAATGTCAGTTCAGTGTTCAATGTGACGCCGACAGAGTTGAGCCGCGACAAAAAATGGGTGAATTTGTAGTGAAAGAATGCTATTCAAGGTCACAAAAACGTAATAAATCAAGCGAAATCACTTTTAACACATAATTTTTAGTTCATATCCCTTAGTTGCTTAATATTGCCACTTTTCCGCATTTGTGATTAGCCTACATTAATGGGAGATTATGTAATTAATGGAGTAAGTTAATTTGTTACCTTTGATTTTAAATATTTTGGAAATTATAATAAAAAACTACGTTTTAACTTTCATACAAAATAATTAGTTATTCTTATTTTAGTTTATTCATGAATTATCTATTAAATATATTTTATTACCTATTTTATATTGTTTGATTTATTGGTACAATAAAAAATACTTATAAAAATGTGTTTTATTTCATCATTACGTTTACTTCTATTCATCTGATAAGCTTTGTATCTTTTTTTTCTAAGGGGACGAAATAAAGATTTTAAAATAAAATATACTTTTTTAATATAAAAACAATTAACTGCATCCTAAAAAAACTCATTTTTATTGCGTATTGTAGGTAAAATTTCACATAGTAAGCTACACCAACCCGCCATTGCATGTTTGTGTATCTATCTTTATCTAATCTTAGCGACGATATTGTTTTTGCAACTTGTGTAAGTGAGATAGATATATATTTATTTAAAATTGTTATTAGTTTCAAAGTTACGTCGTCGCGTTTGGATTGTGGTTACACTTTTTTCGACGCGCAGTAATGTGTTTTGCTCCATCCACTAGTGTTGTTTATCTCAATGGGCCGGGACACGTAGTTCACAACTCTCACACGCCATTTTGCTTATTTATTTTGTTTGTTTTGAAGTATAGTTTATAAGTTGTTTTGTGCAATTAGTTTCAAATAATATAATGACATGAATAAACATATTAAACATGTTATTAAAAATTCATGATTGGTAAGTTTTTAATATGAATACTTTACAAACATATATTTATATTAGATTAGGTTCCCCTGTTAAAGCTAACTTGGTGCTATAGTATGTGCCAAATCGATTGAGAAAAACGGACAATGACCTCAGATATGAGCTGAGTGTCAAAAGGCATAACTTACAAAATCTCAATTTAGATGTGATAACAATATTTAAATATTTATATTATTCACACGTCTAGGTCAGCACATATGTGTTTTTTTTGTTTCTTAAACAATATTGTCTGTGGTTCCTATAACATCGTAAAATCTTACGGTACATCGCGAAAAATGTGTTATATTTCAATTTATGGTAAATAACGCAGCGATTCATTTAATAACAGTTTCATATTAAAAAAAATATTTGAAGCAATATAATCACCATATTGAGCTTTTGCAAATTCATCCCTTTAAAATAAACAAAACGCGCGTTACGTCAGTTCACTTTCAATTTCGTGTTCGGATAGCGCTTGCGTGTGTACGTCTCGGGTATTTCATACCATCCACTGCATTGTTTTAGTTAAGTTTTTACTGTTAAATTTGTTATTCGTTAAGTTTTTGTTGCTGAATCTATTATATTAGTTTTACTGCGACAGTCGTTACAAAATCGACATAAGTTCAGGAGAATCTGTCCGGTCCTGACCGGTGTAACCTATTAACTAGCATTACAGCACCGGTGTAACCATCTTTCCTGTTTTCGAGAAGACAGACAAAACCAGGAAGTCGGAAGCGAGATTTCGGGTGAAGCCAAACTTCTGATATTCCAACAAGAAACGGATTGTATTTGTTGATTAGATAGATTAAATCGCCTTTTTTATGCTTAATACTGTGACAGTTCCATTGAAGAATCTTGGCCATGCTTACTTATATTATTTAAGAGCATTTATAGTTTCTCAAGAGTCTGGGTTAAATAAGAAGGTAAACAATGATCGTCAAATTTCAAAATGATACGCATAAGTGTGGATATAAATTTAATGTAAATCTATTAAATTTTCGTTTGGAGATGTTGGCTAACATTATCTTTAGGGTAAGCACTTCCATTTGGAAGAGAAATTCTTTGGGTTTGGATCATGGATTCATGGGCTGCATGATCATACCCATGATCGGTTGCTGGAGAAGATTATTTCCTATTTATATAGAAAGTTTTCTTTATATGAATTCTTATTACTAGTCTGAGAAGTTGGATTTAAAGGAGTTTTGCTTGCTATCTGAATAAATATATCTGATATCTGAATAAGCTCGTTTTGATGGGCGGACTCTTACAGATGCTTCATCATAAGTGTTACTGCCTCAGGCTACCCTGACTATGGTCGACTGCACTAGGGCCCATGGTAGTACAGCTTGACGGGTAGGCAAGTGGAGGGTCAAAGACCTGTGGAATATTAAGCTATAGCGGCTAACAAAGAACCAAACAAAACTTACCGTTCGTCGTCGAGGTAGGGTAAACCATAGGAAGATTCAGGCGGAAATGTTGGTGTGTGTGTGAGTCATAATTAGTACGTGTTCAATTGTGTAACCTGACATCCCCGCTGGTTGGAGAACAGCAGATCCAAAGGCTTCGCCTTTCTTCAAATATGGGATCCATATAAAGGGCTTTCAGCTACAGAGAACACCTCAGCTTCTAGGAAACTACGCTCGCATATCACTTATTATTTATTGTCCAATTAATTGTCTTTAAGTTCAAACCATCAAGTCCATCGACGTTAATTAGCGACACGCGGTACAACTCAAGGACAGTGGGTCAAAGTTCAATGTATAACACCGCGTCGATTCAATTAACTGCATAAAGGGTCCCTTAATCATTACAAATTCCTAGCCTTCCTCTGTCATTCAACGCGATCAAAATAAACACTAAATTCGAGGCGGTCTAGGTTATATTCTATATTCAATATTAAGTTCAAAACGGCGCGCTCTATTAACACAAGTCTTGAATATATAAGCGACCCGGGCTTCTCACAATAAACTAAAGAATTAAACCTAGTTATCAATTCGTCCTCTAATATAAGATAACTTAAGACCGTACTTTCGCAATTAATTATCGATGCGCAATTATATTACTCTAGAGAGCCCAATCGGGGAACGTCGCGCCTCGGCGCGGGCGCTGCGCGACGAGGCTCGCAGTCTCGCGACGGACCGCCCGGCTTCGCCGCCGTCTTTCTTCCTTCGCGGCTCGATGCAAACAGGGCAGACTGCGCTGCACGCAGTATGCAGCTAGCCTCCCCCTCCCGCACCTCTGGTAGTCGTTGCTGCACCCCGCTCGAGATAAGACGACCTACTATCGAGCCTAAACAATAAGGCATATGTTTTTGTGATATAATTACTTTAATAGATTTTGTCTACTAAATTCTGGACAGGATGAACTAATAGCCGCATAATTACCAGTACAGTGAAGACATGTGACCGAGGTAGCTTCACATGTTTCTCCAACATGAGGTTGTCCACATTTATAACAACGAGGGTTAGATCTACATTTAGACTTAACATGACCAACACGACAGCAGTTTTAACATTGTATTGTAGGTAAAAGGTAAGGTTCTACAGGATATGAAGTGGAATAGGCAAAAACATGTAAGGGTAGTAATTTACCGGAGAACGTAATAACGATAGTTTGTGTTGGGATCCACTCGACAGTCCTGTCAGAGTTGTCTGTATTAATAACTTTACAGTTTAGACGACGAGTGCAAATTATTTCCGTAGAAGAAGGAAGAAACGAATTCATCCATACCAACATCGACTGGAATACCTCTAATGATACCCATTCTCTTAATAGCATGGATAAGAATTACGGCTACGAAATTTGCTTTAGCAAGTAATGGACTTACAACAAAATCGTTAGCTAGATGGTGTGAAGAAAATTCAATAGAAATTCGATTGCGTCCTATGCTCTTAACATCATTTTTTAAAATTCCCTGAATATTATTTTGGTTAAGAAATTGACCCACTTTAATTGACCTAATTGTTGTTGCCGAGGAGGGCTCCATTGACGGTTTTATAATATGAACAATAAAAGGTGCACTGTCATTACTATTGTAGCGTTTCTTTTCTTCAGACAAAGGATGAACAAATATGTTCTGTATGGCTGCTGAGGGAAGAGAAGACACTTTCTTCATAGGTTCTAAATTTAAGGACGATATATTATAAGCTTTACGTTTCATAGGCTTAACAGCATCAGTCTGATGAAATGTATCAGTAGAACTAGAATCAATAAAAAAGTCGGGTGAAGATTCAGATTTTCCGGCATCCTCCGGAGGATCTGAATCCCGTTCAATCTCTTTCATCCCCAGTAGATAAACTAGCTACGAATAATAACAAACACTTACGTACAATAATTAGTTTAAAAATAAGGAAAATATAGCTATTCAAATGAAAAGAACACCGTTAATTAGAAATTTTCTGAGAAAATTTATCAAACCCATAGCACAGCGGTGACACTCCCTGTATGTGAGAGCTTAAGCGCCGGTGACCTTGCGTCGAAGCGTGTAACGCTAGGGTTGATATCGAACCGAAATGAAATATTATAGACTTGTACCAAATGAAATATTATAGACTGGTACTCTAATCTCTCGCCGGTGGCACTCCCTGTATTACTGATACTTACTACTTACTTCTAGTAATAAATAATAATGCTACTATGTTGAAAAACCACAAATTTGTATTGGTTTTCTAACATTTCACATTCAACCCAAATTAGTACGAATATTTTCTTAAAATATCCTAACATTTAGTACTGAGATATGAGATTGGATATCCTGATTATAGTCACAGAGTACCTTTGTATAAACTGAAATAAAGACCAATATTCAGCCTATATAATGGCAATGCATAACTAGCGCCATCTCGTATCCCCAGTTAGCAACCTTATTGTAATATCTATAAATATAAGCTTATAGTACCCGGATGACCGGTTTTTTTAAGTTACATGTAGATACAAATTACATGAATAATATTTTTTGATCTTATTGACATAATAGAAAAACCTGAACTGGTTATTTGAATAAAAAATCATGAGTGCGATTAGTTTAATTAAAAATTTTGGTATTTTTAAAAAAAATAAAAAGGGCTCGAAATTATATATTTTCTCACAAAATAACGGAACTTGAAAAAAAAAGGAACAAAAACCGGACCCAAAACGGGACGCGAACCAAGACCGCTCAATATCCAATTGAGCTATTACGATCATTAACAAAGTGTCAAAATTTACCTTCTTATATTGTAGCAGTTTTTCATTGCCTGAAAACACGGACAAAAAGACATTTTCTAAAAATAAATCCTAGCTAGATCGATTTATTGCCCCCGAAACTCCCTGGACACTAAATTTTATGAAAATCGTTGGAGCCGTTTCCGAGATTCCGATTATATATATATATATATATATATATATATATATATATATATATATATATATATATATATATATATGCGCTGTTTCGGAAACTTAAAAATTATTACAGATAAAATATAAAACAAATTTTAAACTTTAATTGTAAATGTTGTATTCGTTTAAAAACACTACGTTATCCCGCTTATAACTAACAGTATGATACGTAATAGAAAATTAACTTCTAAAGAAAGGAAAATATTTAACTCTCCTTTTTTAAGTTCCGTAGTCGGATAAAAAGTAGCCTATAAGTAGCCCCGGGTCACTAACTACCTACACACAAAATTGCGTGCGTGAATCTTTAATACACATACAGACAGACAGACAGAAAGACAGACAGACAGACAGACAAAAATTCCAAAAACCAGTAATATGGCTTCAGTATCCTTTATTTAGTCCCATGAACTTGTTTTTTCCAGGAAAATATATATATATATATATATATATATATATATATATATATATATATATATATATATATATATATATATATATATATATATATATATACTTGTTCTCATCACAGATATAGGTATTAAAATCAAAATAAATATAGTAACATTACATTTACAGGATTTATTAAAAAACAGCACACAAATACAATAATAGTTATTAACAATAATAAATATCAGTACTAATATAAAAATAAATTATTTGATAAATATTGTAATAATGCATTCTATAGACTCATAGAGTATATCTAACCTATTTAATAACGGCATATCTGCTAATTATAAAAATACATATGTATAAGAAAAATAAGATTCATTAATCTGACTTTTATAATTTGGTAGTTCAATTTAAGCATATTTATTATTACATATCATTGATAAATTAGTTTACTGCCTCGTTTGTCTAGCGGTTGTAGTAGTGCGACTGCTGATCATGAGGTCCTGGGTTCGAATCCCGGGTCGGATCGAAAAATCAATTATTGAGTTTTTCTGTCAAGAAATTCTCAGTAGCTGCCCGGACTCAGGAAGTTGGCGGTGTTTTACCCCCGTTCCTCGGAAAGCACGTAAAGCCGTTAGTCCTGCAACTGATCTCTCTCCGGTCGTGTTGGTTTACCGACCCATCGGGTTATGAGAGTGAGGGAATAGAGAGTGTACCTGTGCTCTCGCATACACTTGGGCACTATAATCCTGTCCTGCGCCGTTGGCTAGCCTCCGTCGAGGAAGACCGTCGTGGCCGAAATTCGGTCTGGAGGACATTATTATTAAATTAGTTTAGAACGCACGAATATATAAAATTCGTAACAGTAATTAAATATTATTAATTCATTATGGTAGCAACAAGAGTAATTATTTTTTTCTTTTAAAAAGTTTACTTCTTAACTGTTTGGCTTTAATTTGGAAATAGTTCTCATCATCATCTACTTCTTTTCTCCCAGCTAATATTCTATTAATATTTTTAAAACTATTAAAAATCGAACAACGCATCACAATATTAATCAAATAATCAACTAATTTATTTTTATGCACATTACATTTCATAAAATCAAAATCAATTAAAGTATATAATATGCTTGTTTTTATAATTTCTTTTAACTGAACATTTTCAAAATTGTCCTTTGAAATATGATCGATTATATCCTGCATATCTGAAATTGATTGAATCAAATCATTACAAGGAGTACAAAGCCACCGTCTACTTGCATATTCTCTGTATTTTATGTATTCTATTTCATATTCAGAAAATAGGTCATATTTACAGTTTTTTTTATTTTTAGAAAAAGGGCTTTGTCGCTGAAGCGATTATGATGCCCTGGTACAACAAAATTCTTAAATAGGATAAATACTAACAAATAAACTTGTTAATTACTTAATCTCTTATTTACTAACATAAAGTTTTTTAGCATCATCTGATAACGGGTCTGATAAAATACTATTAATACTGGTGAGGTAGTCTTTCGCATCAAGTATAAAATTGCATGGAATGTGCCCAGATCTGAGTCTTAGTGCTATTACAGTATTGCGTCAACACAATATTCGGTTATCTATGCAGGTTGAGCGCATTGGGTACGGCTGGATCGTACGGTACCATATACCCTTCTCTTTTGCTCTTTCGTCAAAATATTTCTTCTAGAGTTCATAGCAATATTTTTTTAATAAAGGTATATAATTTAGAAATGAAGGGGTAATATTAATGTCAGTGCCTTCCGAAATAGCTTGTTTGGCTAAAATATCAGCTTTTTCATTACCCTCTAAGCCAATGTGCGAAAGTATTCATCGTAAATGTACTATTCTGGAGTCAGCCTGTAACTTAACTAGAATCTTATGCTACTGGTAAGCCTCGAAAAACCGAAGTACACCGAGCAAGGTGTTGAAGCGCACTCCATGAATCTGTTAAAATAACGACATTGCATATTTACAGTTAACACAATGTTTATACTTAGTTTCATTGTAATTTTTTTAATATAAAATATTAGTAATACTATTAATTAACATTACTAATATTCCCTTTAACCACTCCTGGTAAGCTGAAAATGCTTGTGTTAGGAGTGGTTCACGAAAGTAGTCGAATGGTGGATTCAAACCCGCGACCTTTTGGGTTCGCAGTCCGCGCCCTGCAACTAGCCTACTGTCGCTTGTATTAAATTGTGTTATAATTGGCGTGAGGTTTATTTCTAAAATTTATGTGAAATCAAATGTGCAGGTTGACGATGCTTCTAAGTTTTCATTAACAATAAGAGTGTGCTCAGAATTACAATATTCTACCTCGCAGTTTTTACCATGAGTGTGGACGCTACTGAAATTATTAATCAAAAGGGTAGCAAAAGCTGACTCATATTGGTCACAAGTTGGATTAATATTGCGGCATCCATGGCGTCTAACCGATCCAAAGCAATTTTCCAGTGGGTTCTGATTTAGATGACGCAACCACACTGATGTAATGCCAAAATCAATTTCAATTTTTTAATAAAACTTCCATCCCTTCTAGTGTCTACACCCAATTGTTTACAATTGGGATAGATTCTACTAGTGGAAGATATAAAAATCATAGACGCAAAAACTTTTTTGGCATCCATCCATGTTTTGTGATGTATCGAGTGAGCTGTTGCAGGTCCAAGTAGAGTTTTGGCATCTTTTCTTATTAAAAGTGCCATTAACTGAGTCGAAACTATTATCCATAAAAGCAGCAGATCAGCATCTTTGTACTGTTCTGGAATGATACCCTTTATCTTTTTCTTGTCTGCCAATGTTCCTCCTTAAAATTAAAAATTAAAAAAAATATCAACCAGTTTTGTTTAAGAAAGAAAAAAAATAAACAATTATTGCAACACCCTACAAACATTGTTAAGTATTAGTATTAGATAAACATATAAGAGGTGGTGGTGGTGGTGCAGCAATAATCAAAATAGAAAGGGGTTTTTTATAGAATAGGGTGACAAACGAGCACACAGTTCACCTGATGGTAAGTGGTTGCTGTGGCCCATAGACATCTACATCTATCCTCGATTACGAATCAAAATGCAGATGCGTTGTCACCCGTGAGGACTAAGGTGGTATGCCTCGTTTCCAGTAAAAAGGGTTTCCGGTTCTCTACACTCACCATACGAAGCACAGCAGCATTAAGCTACTATTTTAGGCTGGTATTCTGTGAAATCGTGGTCCTTCCCCGGTAAAAGAGGGCTGATAAAATACTCACAACGCTATTATCATTACAAATATTCCCCATAACCACCAGCTTAAAATGCTTGTACTAGGAATGGTTCACGAGAGTAGTCGAATGGCGGATTCGATTTCAAGACCTTTTGAGTTCGCGGTCCGCACCCTGCTATTAGGCTAACATAATGATTTCAAAAGGAAGGATACGCCCATCTAAATATTTTACTCATAACTTTTTCAAACAAGAAAAAGTAACGCATCTGTCATAATACAAACGTCATACATACACGACGTAACCAATAGTTCGTAGTATAATTATCCTATTTATACCATTATTTCATAATGTGTGCAGTATGTAGAATCTTAATAATACCAAGCGAATCGTATTCGTCATCGCACATGTGTAAACATTGTTTATAAATTTTCAGCTATCCATTTTTACCAGAAGCTTGATGATAGCAGCAGCTTCTCTCAGTTTGTGTGTTGAAAAGAAAACAGAATTTCAAAATATTTTATGAATACCATGTTCAGTTTCAATTAAGTAGGTATCGTTTCTTTTGTGTTCTTTTCGTTTTACCCTTATTGAATATAAAATATATTAGGTACCAATATTCAAATTTTAACTCACACTAAGTTCTTAAGACAAAAATAAAACAGAAATAATAATAAAACCCAAAATCAATACGTATAGAAACACTAGACGCGTGACGCCTAAATATTGGCAAAAAAAAAACATGAAACGTCAAACGTGGTATAATTTTGGACAAATAGCATAACTTTATTTTCCCTGTACAAAATATTTGAGGGTCTGAATCCAACCCTGGCTTAATATTGGTAATGTAACTAAACTCACTAACTATAAAATAAAACTTGCTAAAATGAGTTTATGTAATAATTTAACTATAACAAAATTGATATAAGTTTACTTACCGATGGTACGATATCCCATGTTCCTTTTATAATCTTTGTATATTAATTTTTGCATCCTTTTACCACGCAACTAGGCATATTTATGACAAGCAAATCTGTCCTGCGCGCGCACCACTGTCGACCGAGTCGCGTTGGCACTTAACTATTATTTTAGGGCCAGCGCACTGGTGCGATTTACCTGCGCGGTCGGCCCGGTCCTTACGCTAGTAACATATAAGTCAATGAATTATACATATAAATATTGTCTATGTCAGAACAAATATGAAATGTATATCATTATCAATCATCTCTCAATCAAAATAAATCATACCTAAAAACATTTCAGCCCTTTTCTTTATAACTACAGGATTAGTTGATATCACAGGATCTTGCATTGGAGTAACTGGATCTGAAACATTAGTTTTTTTTTCAGCAACATGCTTCACTACTATAATTATTCCTTTGCTACTTTATATTATTGTAATAGTTTTAGCCATGATTTTACACAGGCGCGTTTGTGACAAATGAGCACACAATCAAACTGATGGTAATTTGATGCTGTACCTATAGATATCTACATTAAAATTTAATTAAAAATTAAAATGCAGATGCGTTGTCACCCCTGCCGGGCTAGCATGGGCAGGAGAGAATATGTCCCCGGGGAAGGGATAAAAATTTTATCACTTGCTCAGTTTTATCCACCCTGCGAGCATGGGCAGGAGACAAAAATTATATCCCCCGATTATATCCACTGATAAGAGATAAAATTGTCTTACCTAATAGACATATATCTCCCCGTCCGTAGCATGGGGCCAAAGGAAAGAGAAAAAATTATCCCTTTTTGACATTTGAAAGGGACAATTTTATCCTCTTTCGTGGACGTGGGTTTAAGTTTATCTTTAACCATTTTAATACAAAAAATATGTCTCGAGCCTATTGCAACTAAATATACGTATCAGAAATTGAAAAACAAGAAAGAAAATTAAATCGGCGATCGGTACGTGATCAGAGTACTTGATTTATTGGAATTCCCCGACAACGAATTTCTACGCCGGTTTCGGATGCTCAAAGATTGTGTTTCGTATTTGTGTAAAGAACTCTATGAGGCTTTAAAGCCTATTAATTTTGTGGATAGACTACCAGTGCATATTAAAGTAAGCATCTATTACAACCACCTTGTGCAAAAACATAGTATATTTGCAATCAATACATGTGGCTAACTTATCTTAATATTTTTTTCTGGGTAGGTAGTTTACATCTTTCAGTCTCTTGGCAGATGGTAGTTACCAGAGAGGTACGAGTCAAGACCATGGAATGGCTGTTGTTCAAACAACAAATGATCAGCAAATACTTGACTTAAGTTATTGGGGCCACAATTAAAATGTGGGGAACAATATACTTTAGCCTCTTGTGTAGGTAAATACAAGTTTCAGTGCATCTACTTCTTTCATTTTATTTTTGACTAATACTGAAGTGAATGTCATTTCCGGGTATATAACAAGCAAGGCAAAATGTAGCTAGAGGATACCTAGCAGTGCATGGTCTGCCAGATATTCTTAGGGCTATTGACTGCACCCATGTTGATATATTTCACTTATCATCCCAGACTGAGGTTTAGTACAAGAAAAGGGCGATCTACAATTCTAATCTAAATTGTTCAACTGGTAATAGCAAACAAGTTCTAGTTTTTAAAAAACCTAAAACCTAATAATCAAGTTTTAAAAAAAAATAAAGAATAGTAGTATTATATTCATCTAATATTCCCCTTTCCTCCAGAAATAACTGTAATGCATATGTGCCACAATTGTCTTACAGGTGGTCCCATGAGACTATAGTCGTCCCGGTTAAAGATTCTACAACCTTTGAGATTGTAGTTACCCCCTAAACATTGAGATATTGGGTCTCAATAGCTCAATGCCATGATTTAATTACATAGGTTGTGTCAACAATACCCAAGGCGAGTTTATGGTCAAGTAATATTTAATGATAATAGAATCGGTCTATACTATATTTTAGGTATAATGTTTTAAAATAAAGTTATCAAACTTAGTAAAGTAACAATTCAAAGGTTTAAATTAAGAAATATGTTAATTCTTTAGCAAAGCATGTTAAATATTTTAAAGGATAATATACATAATATTAGGAATACAAATAACACAAGACTCATTATCATAAAATTATTGTTACGCGCTCAAGTCGACGGCACTAGCGCCATCTAGTCTCGAACCGAAGAACTAAACTTCTTGAAGTTTAAAACTCGAACTCTCGGTACCTTGCGCATGTTTACTTGAACATTCTGGATATTTCTTTGCTAATTTATATAAATAGGCGCTGCAAGATGCGATCGAGGCAGTATTGGATTTGGCGAGACAAGCGAAGCTTCGGAGCGGAATAAAGTGAATTAGTGTGTTTAATTATTAGTGTTTTAAGTTCTAATTTGTGTAAAGTAAATTAAAGTGTTTTAAGTGCCGATAAAATTTAGGTACGTATAATTTTATCGGCAATTTTTATTGTCACGAACCTCAAGCTAGTAACAATTGGTGTCAGAAGTGGGATAAAATCACGCCGATTTTACCTAAGGAGGAAACGGAGGGTGTCCGTACCCGAAGTCAACGCCAGCAGGAGACGGACCAACGAAGATTTGGTGGTGCAACGCCGCAGACGTCGGAGGGCCAGCCACCGGCTGCAGGCCCGTCGGTAGCTCCTACATCTGCAGCACCTGACTTAGGTGCTCTGATGGTGATGCTGGAGGAGCAGGCTCGCCGACAGGAGGAGCAGGCCCGTCAGTTAAAAGAGCAGCTGCAGAGCGGACAAGAGGAACAGGCCCGCCGACAGGAGGAACAGATGCTCCTCATGAAGGACCTTCACGCTACCTTTGCGAAAGAGATAAGGGAGGTGAAGGATAGGGTTGCTCAACATGACAACCGCCTGTTGGAAGCTGAAACCCGAATCGAAGAACATGAAACCCGAATCAACCATGTGAACAATCGGGTTGACAACGTGATGGCTGACGTGAAGAAAACGCTGAACGACCTCAAACTTGGGGATGGAACTACAGCTCCCGTAGTAGCTACAGCACCTTCGCTACGTGGATTCAAAGTGCCGCCGTTCGACGGGACTTCTTCCTGGTCGGCCTATAAAATCCAGTTCGAGGCCGTCATGGAGGCAAACGGCTGGAATAAAAGCCAGGCCATGACTGCACTCACCTTAGCCCTGCGCGACCAAGCCTTAACCGTGTTGGAAGCTCTCGGTAAGAAAGTGACCTACGAGCAGCTCCTTGAGGCATTGGAGGCGAGATATGGTGACGCTCACCTGGAACACGTCTTTCGCGCGCAGCTTAAAGATCGTGTGCAACGCAGCAACGAAAACCTGCAGAAGTGGGCCCTTGAGGTGGAGAAGATGGTTCGAAAAGCATACCAGTCTGTACCTGCGCTCATTGAAGGGAACCTGGTGCAGACATTCATCGACGGCATCCGCGACCTGGAAGTCAGAGTTGCTGTGAGGCTCGGGCACCACGAGACGCTTAAGGACGCCTTGGCCCATGCACTGGAAGTGGAAGCCGTGCGGCAGGATCATCGTTCCCATCGCGTCAGGGAAGTTGCAGCAGCTACAGTTCGCGACTGCAACAAAGGATACAGCCCTAGGTGCTATGGCTGTGGGGAAAGGGGCCATCTTCGCTCCAACTGCCCTAAGCGAACTGTAGAAAGGAGAGCTGATCGATCTCGAGAGGGTAGTTCAGCTAACGGCACCGCCTGGCGGCGGCAGGATCGTCGTTCCCCTCACGCTAGGGAGGTTGCAGCAGTTACGGTTCGCGACCACAATAAAGGATACAGCCCTAGGTGCTATGGCTGTGGGGAAAGGGGCCATCTTTAATCCAGCTGCCCTAAGCGAACCCTAGAAAGGGAAGGTAAACGATCTCGGAAGGGAAGTGCGGCTAACATCACCGCCCAGCAGCAGCCGGGATACGACTTTACTATCAGACATCGCAGCGGGAAATCTCATGGCAACGCAGATGCATTGTCAAGAAGACCTTGTCCTGAAGATTGGAAACATTGTACTAGGCAAGAGAGCAAGGAAGTGGTATCCGTGAGGATGCTCAGGGCAGACCACCTCAGCAACGAGTGGAAGGACAGCTTACTACATGCACAGCAGGAAGATCCGGACATCAAGCCGATTCTGGAATGGATAAAGGCCAGTGCTCTCAAGCCCAAGTGGAGTGACGTCTCAGCGATGAGTTCGACCACTAAAAGCTATTGGGCCCAGTGGGACAGCTTGCTGCTTCAGGATGGAGTTCTGTGTCGTAAATGGGAAAATGTTCGGGGAGACAGCTGTCTTTTGCAAATGGTTGTCCCTAAAGCTAAAGTACCGGATGTTCTACAGCTGTACCATAATGATTGTTCAGGAGGCCATCTGGGAGTTAAACGAACTCTACTGAAGATCCGAGAACGGTTTTACTGGGTCCACTGTCGAAACGATGTCGAGGACTGGTGTCGCAAATGTACAAGTTGTGCGGCTGTAAAGGGACCTCAGACTCGTAGTAGAGGTGCATTGAAGTTGTACAATGTTGGTGCACCATGGGAGAGAATAGCCATTGACGTGGCGGGGCCGTTTCCGGAGAGTGAAAGCGGTAACAAGTATTTCATGGTTGTGATGGATTACTTCACTAAGTGGCCAGAAGTCTTCGCCATTCCAAATCAAGAAGCTTCAACAGTTGCAGATAAACTAGTTCATGAAGTCTTCGAAGAAAAAAATCCGGACTATAGGGGTCTTAAGCAGTACTCTATAATGCGGAAAATTCGATAGTCCGACACTGCCCTGCAAAATGTTTGCCGGATTACCGGGGGTTCACTGTATTTAAAACATTAAAGATTTTTAACATTGATATAGTCACTATAAGATGTTGTTAGGTTAGCTAATCTGCCGTCCGTAAGCAATAATGCCGTTATCTCGCATCTGGTCGATTTGCGTTTTTTAATGTCACCATAACCTGAAAAAAATCTCTATCTTTCTGTCTAAGGAGTATTTTTCTACTATTTATGGATCACATGGATGGATAAGTCGAGGGATACTCATCCCAATTTACCTGTCCGGTAGTTGTGGTATGGTATACGGGTATGCGACCCCGGCTACCCTAGCTATTACTGTCCTATCCCTTGCCCTCATGGACGGTAATATCCTACATTTCCTATTTCCTACCCTAACTTACCTTACTCTTCCTTTTCACACCACCTATCCTTCCCGTTTTCCTATTCCTACCCTCTACCAATCCAACGTCGGCCGTGCGGATGGATGCATGGCTCGGGGCGAGCCTAGGCGTTCGCGTGCCACACTGCCCTGGGCCCGGGCGACCCCAGAATTCGGCTAGCCTTACCCTGGCAGGCGGGGCGCTGCTGGGGGGGACAAACCTTTCCTTCGCTATTCGTGGGAACGCAATGGATAATCAAAAAATTAACCGAAATGGCGGCGATGTGGTTCGCCACCCATCACGTCTCGTTTCTCGCGGGGGCGAAAAAGCGGCCCACGGAGAGCCGCTTCGCTACGTTGAATGTAAGAGGAGGGATGGATGGTAAGGTAGATGGAGTATGTCAGATGATGGATGAACGTTGCATTGATATTCTGTGCGTGAACGAAACCAAGAGAAAAGGATGTGACACCACGGTTCATGGACCTACACGGCATACTGGTCGAGAGTCCTCCAAACCAGCCGAGGCTGTCAGGGAGTTGGTGTGATTCTTTCATCTTGAATGGTTGAATGTGTGATGGAGCATGAATGTGAAAGCCCAAGACTCCTCTGGATTAGGTTAAAAGTCGGACTCACCCGCTTGTTTATCCTTGGGGTCTATGCACTGACGGAGCTGCGTGGAGGTGGGTCACTAAAATCACAACAAGAGAGAGAGGAATTTTGGGATAGCATGAGAGAGGTCTTGAATAAATGCGGAGAGAATGAACGGATCGTGATGTTAGGGGACTTTAATGGATGGTTGGAGTAAAGCGTGATGGGTATGAAGGAGTTCTGGGTATGTTTGGGGACGAGAGAGTGAATGACAATGGGAGAAGCCTGCTTGAAGTATGCTTGGAATGGAATCTGTGCGTGACCAACACAATGTTTGACCACAAAAAGATCCATCTGTATACAAGAGATGAGGGTGAGTCTAGAAGTATGATTGATTTTGTAATTGTGGATGAAAGACTGAAGAAGAAAGTGCTAGACACTCGGGCATACCGCGGTGTAGGCCTCGACACAGACCACTTCCTGGTCATAGCCCGAATGCGTGGCCTCTTTAAACGGTGGCGACACCGAGGGGCCGAGCCTACGAGTGTTTTGGACAGAGTAAAATTGGAAAATCTACAAGAAAAAGAAAAGAAAGACGAGTATGTAGAGAAACTGAAAGAAAGTTTTAAAGGGATAGAAGAGATAGGAGTGATTGACGATTTGTGGGAGACATTTAAGAAAGGGGTTGTAAATGTTGCGATTGAGGTATGCGGGGTAGCTAAAAGAAGGAAAGGGAGAAAGAATGATAACGTGTGGATGGATAAAGATGTACAAAGGGTTGTGCAAGAAAAGAAGAAAGCGTGGTTGAATTGGTTAGCAACAAAAGCTAACCAAAAAGTTCAAAAGGCAACAGATGACGAGATAAAGGAAGCAAGAACGAAGTATAAAAGATTGAAAACAGCAGCGAAAGAAACTGTATATAGAAAGAAAGAGGAACGAAAAGATGATTTCGATAGGAGGCTCACTGAAGATTTCCAGTCAAACATTAAGTTTTTCTGGAAAACCATCAAAACAGCCAGAGGAAAAACAGAAGTTTTTCCTAAGTTATAAGAAGTTCTACCTCGGAGCTGAGTACAATCAGGAGTCAAGATGGGAGCATTATAAAAGGAGAAGAATGTGTGTTAAAGAGATGGAAAGAGTATTTTGAAAGTCTGTTTGAAAGAGAGGAAGTGCAGGTACAGCATCTACCACCTTCCACGGAAACGAATATAAATGTTGATGAAAATGAGATAAGCATGGACGAAATAGTGAAAACGTTAAAAAGTATGAGATTAGGTAAGGCTGCAGGGTATGACAGGATTACCGGCGAGATGCTGAGGGCTGGACAGGGCCTGGTGGCTAGTCAGCTGTACCGCCTTTTCAATCTGTGCTGGCGAAATGGGCAAGTGCCGGGAGACTGGTGCAAAGCCGTAATCGTGCCATTGTATAACGGAAAAGGGTCACGGCAGGACTGCATAAATTACCGTGGTATAAGCCTTCTTAGCGTCGTCGGTAAATTGTATGCGAAAGTGTTGATTGAAAGGGTTGTGAATGAAACAGACGAGAAAATATGGGATGCACAAGCGGGATTTAGAAAGGGAATGGGATGTACGGATCAGGTCTTTTCCTTGCGGTGCATAGCCGAAAAGTGTTTGGCTAAAAACAAGAAAGTCTACTGCGCCTTTGTAGATCTAGAAAAGGCCTATGATAGAGTGGTGAGGAATGAATTGTGGTCAGCACTGTCCATGAACGGTGTGAGCAGTGTCCTCATACGAGCATTGCAATCTCTTTATAGGGATTCTAGTGCTTGTGTAAGGATAAACGGGGCATACATTGAATGGTTTAATATCGAAAAAGGTGTTAGACAGGGATATGTAGCGTCACCGTGGCTGTTTAATCTGTTCATGGACAATTGTATGACAGATTTAAAAGAGAATGAAAGTGGGTTGAGAATGAATGAGTTACTCGTCAAATGTTTTCTCTATGCTGATGGCCAAGTATTACTTGCGTCTTCGGCCGAGGAGTTGCAGGAGATGGTAACTGCTATGAGTGGAGCTTTTGTTAGAAAGGGAATGAAGATGAATGTAAAGAAGTTCACGAAAGTGATGGTGTTTGAAAAAGATGAGGCAGTGACAGACTGCAATATCGTGATTGAAGATGAACAAATTGAACAGGTGAAAGAGTTTGTGTATCTGGGGTCAAAGTTTACAAGAAATGGAAAGTGTGAGAGTGATATCGAAAGAAGAGTGAATGCAGGAATCATGGTGAATGGAGCTTTGCACTCCTTTATGAATAGTCGGAAAGTGTCTAACAAGGCTCGTTTGGCTGTGCATGAGGGGGTGTTGGTTCAGACACTCATGTACGGAAGTGCAAGTTGGGTATGGCAGAAGAAACATGAAAGTAGAATAAATGCAGTTGAGATGAGAGCATTAAGAAGTATGATAGGAGTTAAACTGAGTGACAGGATAAGAAATAGTGAGATAAGGAAACGTTGTGGTCTGAAAGAAGATGTGAAGACAAAAATTGAGAAAGGTATGCTGAGATGGTTTGGCCACATCGAGAGAATGAATGAAGAACGATTGACGAAAAAAGTGTATAAGGCGAGTGTGAATGGAAGTGCTGGAAGGGGTAGACCTAGGCGGACTTTTCTAGACCAAATTAGGGACGTCTTGAAAAAAGGCCAGGTTAAGAGTACCCTAAACCGTAGAGCATGTATGAAGGGAATAATCAAAGTAGACGAAGCGAAACAAGTATGTAAGGATTGTAGCAAGTGGAAAGAAGTGGTCTCTGCCTACCCCTACGGGAAAGAGGCGTGATTATATGTTATGGATCACGAGATAGAAAAAAACAAAAACACCGTTAAGTTGTCTTGTTTGATATGTTTCCAACGTTAAAACGCAGAAAAAATCATATCAAATTGTGCTCAACGTGCCTAAAGAAGACCTGCCAAAAATTGACCAATTTTCTGTAGTTTTTCGATACATCTCGATTACAGAAAATTATGATAATGTACCTACCTACCTGAAGAAATAAAAATCTGCGAGTTCTTTTTGGGATTAATAACAGTATCCGATTGTAGTACAGGACTTAACACTGTTGGTAAGGTTACGATGGAGCAAATGTCATGTCGGTTGTATATGGAGGTTTACAAACTCATATAAAAGAGCATGACCCAAATGCCGATTATGTTCTTCGTGCGACACACGCGATAAATTTAATTCTAAACGATGCTACGAAATGTGTTCCTGAAGTGTAAATTTTTTTCGATAATTGGGAAAAAATAGGGTTATTCCGTTTATCCACCCTAAAAAATCTCGTGGTTACCCGGGAACGAGTATTAAAGAGCTCCAATTTTATAGTGTTTGTCGCCTTTTTTATTGACTATTTGAAATCATTAATCCTGATTTTAAAGCTCTACAGCATGAAAATAATGACATACAGAAAACTAACATTTTACTTAGTAATCTTTTGAATAGACTGAGTGAAATAACTTACGCAATTTTAATACTGCTCGTATTAAAGAAGCGATCGAGCGGAATCAGGGCTCCAAAGTCTTTGCCAGAGATCTGTCTGCCAGAAAGAGCCAACTGTCAAAGCTGAAGACTGAGTGTGGCAGCATCGTTTCCGGGACACCTGAGATTTTGAGTGGGATTGAGAGGTTCTATGGGCAGCTGTACACATCATCGTTGGAGCCACACGCAAGTGTGAGTAACGATACAAGAGCAAGTCTTATCCGACACTATTCCGATGATATCCCGGACGTCAGTCTGAGCGAGATTAGAATTGCTCTCCAATACCTTAAAAACGGCAGGGCCCCAGGCGAGGATGGAATTACAGCGGAGCTTCTGAAAGCGGGTGGAACACCGGTACTTGAAGTCCTTCAGAAGCTCTTCAATTCCGTCCTCCATGGTGGCACTACTCCGGAGGCGTGGAGTAGAAGTGCGGTGGTCTTGTTCTTTAAGAAAGGCGACAACGCTCTATTGAAGAACTACAGACCGATTTCCCTTCTGCGCCGCGTCTACGTGCTGTTTTCGAGAGTAATTACGAATCGTCTCGCACGCAGACTCGACGACTTCCAGCCTCCCGAAAAAGCCGGTTTCCGAAAAGGTTTCATCAGTACCATAGACCACATACATACCCTGCGGCAGATTGTACAGAAGAGCGAAGAGTACAATCTGCCACTTTGCCTGGCGTATGTGGACTATGAGAAAGCCTTTGATTCCGTTGAAATTTGGGCGGTGCTACAGTCCCTTCAGCGGTGCCAAGTTGACTGTCGGTATATCAAAGTGCTGAAGTGTTTGTACAGTAGGGTTACCATGGCTATCTGAGTACAGAACCAGGGTTCGAAACCTATCCAACTGCAGAGAGGTGTAAGACAGGGTGACGTTATATCCCCGAAACTCTTCACCGCTGCGTTGGAAGACGTTTTCAAGCTACTGGACTGGAAAGGATACGGTATTAACATCCATGGCGAGTACATCACTCACCTTCGATTTGCCGACGATATAGTCCTTATGGCAGAATCGCTGGAGGACCTTAGCACTATGCTCAATGACCTCAATGGTGTCTCCCAACGGATAGGTCTTAAGATGAACATGGACAAAACAAAGATTATGTTCAATGTCCATGTCACACCTATGCCGGTAGTTGTGGGGAGCACTATGCTCGAAGTTTTTGACGAGTACGTTTACCTGGGACAAATAGTCCGACTAGGTAAGTCCAACTTCGACCGAGAGGTCTATCAACGGATTCAACTCGGCTGGGTAGCGTTCGGGAAATTACGACACATCTTCTCGTCAGGTATACCTCAATCTCTGAAAACTAAAGTGTACAACCAGTGCGTGTTGCCAGTGATGACTTACGGATCAGAGACGTGGTCCTTCACTGCTGGCCTTATAAGGACGCTCAAGGTCGCTCAGCGAGCTATGGAGAGGGCTATGCTTGGAGTTTCGCTGCGTGATAGACTCAGAAATGAGGATATCCGCAGTAAAACCAGAGTGACCGACATAGCCCAACGGATTAGTAAGCTGAAGTGGCAATGGGCTGGCAATATAGCTCGAAGAACCGATAACCGATGGGGAAGAAAGGTTCTCGAGTGGCAGCCTCGTACCGGTAGGCGTAGTGTAGGGCGACCCCCCACTAGATGGAGTGACGACCTGGTAAGACATGCAGGAAGTCGATGGATGCAGGTGGCTCAGGACCGTGCTTTGTGGCATTACTTGGGGGAGGCCTATGTTCAGCAGTGGACTTGTGAAGGGCTGTAATGATGATGATGATGATGATGAGTGAAATAATAAATCAAACTTCATTCCATGGTTTGCTGAGCGAGTCCAAAGATTAGCAAAAGAGTGGGGTGTAAAACTGCTTTCAAAAATAAAAGAAAGAAGATAAGGAAGCATTTTTTTATGAAAAATATCAGAAGGTGAGAGAATTTCATACTCGGAATCGTACTCCAAAGTTATGTGTACTATTGCTGTTTAGATATATTAATGTTTCAAACTAAACAAGGATTTCAGAGCCTCTGAGATCTAAGTAATGTATTCGAAGTATTACAACTACTTCGAATACATTACAGGGATATAGATATTCAGGTATCCCACGAGTTCATTGAAAAAAAACCTAAGGAATCGTGTACTCATTCGCGATTCTCTATTGAAACTTAATAAAACAACCATTTTCGCAAAGATTAATCACTGGTGATGAGAGGGGATCACCTTGTCGCGAACGCGATTTAAATATGGGTAGAATTAATGTTCCTAAGAGGGCAACACTGGTTGAGAGAGGGGGAAGTGACTTAAATGTTAGTGCCGAATTAAGAGTCAGTTTGAAGTTGTGGTTCGAAGGCAGGCCCGGTCAACTCTGTATGGACAGAATGAAATACCTACGGGGGCTGAATTTTATTATTGCCATTTGTCAGATAAATGTCTTGTTTCATAATTAGTAAGATTTTGCTAAAGATAAATTACACCCAAAAATTTTGAATACAGAAATAATAATCAATAGGAAGATAACTATGCCTGTCGTATTTTTCTACATTATTATATTAGCATATCCTTGACAGTAAAAGAAAAATAAATGTTTTCTTTTTTGTTTTGATTTTCAATGAGTAGAAAATTATATTTTTTACTGGTAACACCAAATACCTAAATGAGTATATATTTCTCTTTTCTCATAATATGGCGTCGCCGTATAAATTATTGTTGTTCATGATTGGTTGTTATGTTTGTTTTGCTTGTGTCTTTTACTAAGATTTTGCAAGTTTACGATGTTGAGTTGAGATTAATGTCCTTCATTTATATGATGTGCAATGTGTTAGTCAATGAATCGTAGTGAAATACGAAATAGTGACTCTTAAAAACTACGCTGCAATGGCGGATAAAGAAAATAGAAAAAGTGTTCTAAGTGCAACAGCATACCAACCATTGACAACGTTAAATTATTTAGGTTTCCGAAATTCGCAGTAAAGTATATTTTGCGGTACGTATACGATATACATATACACTATTTAATAAGTTCTAACCTTAAAGTAAATCTCTTGTCCAACTTATTGTTTCTCTTTTACCATTTAAAAACAAATTATTGGTTTGTAAACCATTAATTTGTTTTTAACCTACTTTGATAATATTTGTATTTAATAATTATATCTTTTGTTTTCAGTTGTAAATTATGGGCTTTAGCTTTCCAAAGCTACATAATAAGCCCAGAATGCTGTGTGAAAAACATTTTCATGATGGTTAATTTAATGATGCAACCAAGAAAAAGCTCTTAAGCACTGCAGTCCCATGTGATGTAAGTAAATTGTATAATGTATATGGTAATATGGTATGTATATAGTTTTCTTTAAGGATTACTCAGATATTTTATATGGGGATTACTATATTCAGGAGTGGACTTTGATAGACTGTAAAGAAGATGATGATTATTCATATGACCATCATCTGGATCTAACATAGATGGACAGACCACATACAGTAGTTTGAATCCTGTTAATTCTTTCAACTAATTTATAATAATTGGATCGGACAAAGCATCCAAAGGATTGAAGTCTATAAAGTTAGCACAAGCCTTTCCTTACATTATTAAAAGTGCAACACACTGCATATTATTTTTAACAATCAAATTTTATTTTAAATCAACAACAAACCTTAAGAAAGTTCCGGCATCACAATATATGAATAATTACATTTCGTCCTAAACCTATCAAATTTAAAGGCACAACTTGTACAACACAGTAGAAATACATGCATCAAATGGTTCTCAAACATTAGATAAACACAAGATTTCTTTTCACATAGTTATTGTATTTACTATCTTATTTTGTTATATTAATTGTAATAGTGGGCGTATTATAGAGCAAGTTGGATGAACAAGATCCATTCATTTATTTTGTATTGGTAGAAGGGTAATGTAGTGCCATGAGTAGGGACTGATTTACTATGAAAGTAATGTCAATGAATATAATGTTAATTTTATTTTATATAATAATTTTATGATACTATAATTTATGATTAAAACTAGTTTTACGGATTTTATCGCGTTTATTTTTACTTTTTATTTACTTTTATTTTTAATAATATTAAAAATAAAAGTTAAAAAAAAAGTAAGTCGATAAAATCCGTAAAAGTAGTTTTAATCATGTATAGTGTTCGCGTAAATATAAGAAATCATTACTATAATTTATTTCAGTTTTTATTTATTTCCAGACTAACAAAGTGTATTCCCATTTTATTTTGTGGAATCACAAGCTGGTCCCTCGCAAATTATTGCTGCAAAACCACAAGCAGGATCTTCAAAAAGGACAACATTATATCCACTGAAGAACAAACATCAAAGCATAACACATAATGTTGAACCTGAAAAAGAAAGTATGTATATCTATATGAAATTTTTTAAAATGAAATAAGGAATATTTTTGTAATCTAATATTTAATATGTTTTATAATTTTGAATTAAAATTATTCTATTTATAAGCTGCATTCAATACTTAATATATTGCATATAATATAGAGACAAAATTTTTAGTGTCAATTCAGGGAAATAGATAGACAACCAAATATTATCAAAACACAATTATTATTTGTGAATGTTGCACTTTGCACTTGTGTGTAGGAGCTTATTTATTAATTAACTTGTTTTAGATTAAAATATTGATATTTTGGTTATTGTAGACAATCATTGTGCATATTATCAATTCATCCATGATTGTAAATCTTATTTCAATTCTTTATCATTGTTTATGTAGTAATTGAAATGTTGTAATCATTATTGATTTTCTTTTCATGTTTAAACCCATCAAATGTCTTTATAGAAAGAACTAAGCTGCTGGAGAAATTGTTTCTTAAGTTATGCATGTTTTTTATTTCAATTTGTATTTTTATTTTGAATAAATAAATAGAAATTTTGTAATTTTTGTTCTTTTATTTAGCGCTGGGATAGGAAACCCAAAAATACCTCAAATAAAAAAACAAAAAAGACCACATTCAAATTTTCCCGCCACACGAGAAGTGCAGGAGGCTGACGATAGATGGCGCTAGTGGTTATATATCTCATTTCTTAAATTTTGTATGAAGTTGTCGTTCTTCTCCGATAGGAGTAATAGTGTTCTGTGTTCGAAGGAGACACTACTCTCCAGCAAGAGTTGCTGTTGTGTCTTGGCAAGGAGATATTGGTAAGTGTTATATACATATTATAATATCTCACTGCATTTCATATTGTTGAAACGTTACCTAGACGTGGAGGCTACGGGAGAGCTATAAGGGGTGGTTGGAGGCTCTTCAGGGACAAGAGGTCCCGATAAAGAGATATCTGGTAACAGATATTCACTAATACAGAATGTAAGGATATATACGTGTCCTTCATGTAGGTTCAATCGCATAAAGAATACCTGATTCGAACTTGGGCAATAACCAATTCGCGATGGAACGTTAGGTCTTCGCGACACACCTACAACAAGATCGTGCGAAAAAGATCATGGTCAAAGGATAGTCAAGTCAACAGACTGTAGTGATGCTGTGTGTATGCTGCGATTAGAAGAGCATTGTTTATTATGAGCTTTTTAAAGCGGGGTAAAAACATCGATTCAAATCTCTACTGCCAACGACTGGTAAGACATAAGCAAGAAATTGAGAAAAAACGGCCGGAATCGACCTACAGAAAAGGAGGGTCTTTCATCATGCCATATGGCATCGTTAACCTCTTATGTTAGCATTTCGTATAAAATTATGATGCTGTTTTGCTTATATAAATAAAATTATTTTATATTTTAGAGCTACTGAGCAGCACACTTAAACCGTCGACAACTGCTAAGTTCATTTCATTCCAGTAGCTACTCCAGAGCTGTTGTGGAGAGTTTTTGAACTGTTATTTACTGCTTACAGATGGCCACTTTTTCAACTATTCTACATACTATGGGAGTCTGTACTTCTTACTTCTACACTCCATACTATGGGGTGTAAAATACTACTACTAAGTACTAATATATAACTATGGGAGTTGGTACTCCTTAATTCAACACTCCATACTTTCATCATTGATAAAGCCTATTTTTGTTATTTTAATTTCTTCGGTATAAGGCAAAAGTAAATAATAGATAAAGCTTGCTTTCGTTTACCTCACAGTTATCCACCATTTAAAAGTTGACAATTTAAAGTCTTTATTACTTACGTTACAAAAAAAAAGCGCTGGGTTGATACAGGCATTAGTTTCTTTATAGGGAATCTAGTGATTATGCTAGGATCTAGTGCTTGTGCTAGGTTATACTCGGACTGGTTTGGTATACATAAAGGTGTCAGACAGGGCTGTGTGGCTTCCCCGTGGATGTTCAACCTATGTATGGATAGGCGTTTGGAATATTTGAAAGATGAAGAATGTGGGTTAAGAACGGATGAGTCAAATGCCTTTTGTACGCCGATGTTCAAGTTATACTTACGTAGTCGGCGGCCGAGCTACAAATAGTCGATGAGCGTGCATCTGACAATATTTGCCGAGAACAGCAGCGGATCTCAAAACAAATAGGCAACTCATTTGTAAACTATTCTTAAAAGTACCCAATTATAACGCAAGCTAATATTTAACAACAAAAAACAACTTACCTTTGAATTCTATTTCTTTTGATTACTTGAACGTTTGATTTAAATTTTATTTTTCTGGTACAAGTATTTCTTTAAATTATCTACATCCAAATCAAAAGTTTATAAAAAATAAATACACAGTGATTAATAACATCTGAAAGATTTTTAATATGCAAAAAATAATAATGTGGAGCAACTTTCAATTCGTAACAACGCGCAACCAAGGTTTGAGAAAGAAAGCGAGAAATCGCATGCTCATAGCATACCACAAAGCCGGCTGTGTGGTTATGTGGAGACTTTTACCCACTAAACACCACCTTTTGGGACTGGCGTAATGGTCTAGCTCGAGATCTCTAAGCCGTATCGGACGCGACGCCCCTTGGCAGAAAGGGGGGTGCAAAATGCAATTATTGTTTATAAACACATTATTTTGTAGATCGATGAAATAATTATCACTTTTAAAATAAGGTCGTTTGAATGATTAAATTTCGATATTTGTCTAATTAATCACTTATCCCCTTTTTCCAGCGTATTTTTGACTTTGGTCAAATTTACCTGCTTTGAATACTATTATTTAAGGCAGTGAAAGATATTGTTACGAGCTTGAGGTTCGTGGCAATAAAAATTGCCGATAGAATTACCTAAATTAACACTTTAATTCCCTTTACACTAATTAAAGTTAAAAACACTAATAATTAATCACACTGATTCACTTAATTCCGCTCCGAAGCTTCGCTTGTCTCGCCAAATCAACACTTCCTCGATCGCGTATTGCAGCGCCTTTATATAGGGCTCTTCCACGAAAACATCCAGAATATTCCAGAATATTCGAGTAAATACGCGCAAGGTACCGAGAGTTCGAGTTTCGACTTCAAGAAGTTTAGTTCTTCGGTTCGACACTAGATGGCGCTAGTGCCGTCGACTTTGGCGCGTAACAATATTTCGAAAAAAGATAACAGCGTATTTTGGAGATAAAGATGTTTAGCTATACATACGCTGGAAAGATTTCATCCTATTACTATTTATGGCCTTATAATGGTACACGAACAAACCTCGAAATGGCGTTGGATTAGACAAAGCTGTATTTGTTTGTTTAGGTAACACAGACCACATAGATGAACCTAAAAAAATATGTAGTTTTTACTTATGTTGTGGGTATTTATGTGCTGCCAAAATATTTTACTTTAAAATGTTAGTTTGCTTTAAAATAAATGCTAAGTGGCGATAACGACTCGATACAAGTCAAATTTAAAAGACGTAGCCTTAACTTCTTCCAAATAAATGCAGTTTCAATTAGCACAAAAGAGACGGAATTTTGTTTTCTACTCGTTCTATAACGTAAGAAATTCACAAAAAATTGATTTTTATCTCGGACACTTTTACATTTAAATAAAACACGTTTACAAAATACTGTATATAATTTAACACATAGCTCACGAAAATGGTATTGCTCCAGAGTGTATTTTCATATACCTTTGCAACTTACTTTTTTATATATTCACAGATTCTCTATATTTACAGATATTACACGAAAAAGGTTTTTTACCGGTGTGTATTTTTATATGTGTTCGCAAATAACTCTTTGTAATATATCTATATTCACAGATATTACACGAAAAAGGTTTTTCTCCGGTGTGTATTTTCATATGTATTTTCAAGGTACTCTTTGTAATACATCTATATTCACAGATATTACACGAAAAAGGTTTTTCACCGGTATGCATTTTCATATGTTTTTGCGAATGACTCTTTTTAATACATCTATATTCACAGATATTACACGAAAAAGGTTTTGCACCGGTGTGTATTTTCACATGCCTCTGCAACTCACCTTTTGTAATACATCTATATTCACAGATAGTACACGAAAAAGGTTTTTCACCGGTGTGTATTTTCATATGCCTCTGCAACTTACCTTTTGTAATACATCTATATTCACAGATATTACACGAAAAAGGTTTGTCACCGGTATGTATTTTCATATGTGTTTGCAAATCACTTTTTGTAATACATCTATATTCACAGATATTACACGAAAAAGGTTTGTCACCGGTATGTATTTTCATATGTGTTTGCAAATCACTTTTTGTAATACATCTATATTCACATATATTACACGAAAAGGGTTTTTCACCGGTGTGTATTTTATATGCCCCTGCAATTTACTTTTTCTAATACATTTGTAATCACAATTATTACAACAGTACACTTGCTTAGCGACGTGCGCTTTAAGATGTGCTAAAATGCGACGTTTACGAGATGTTTTAAATTTGCAAATATCACAGTTGTATATATCCATTAGTTGTGGTACTGGAGTTTGTTCAACTTGTGTCTGAACAGCATCTGAGTTCTTATGCATCTTATGACAGTGATATGTGGTCGACCAGAATATCTTTTGTTAAAAACTTTTTTCGACAATCATCACATTCAAAACTGTATTTTGTTGATGCCTCAGAAGTGTTTTCCGTAAGTATATATACAGTCTGTTTAAAATTTTTCTTTTCTATAATTTTTGCAGGATGCTTCCCTTTTTTAATAACTGGTTGAGTATCTCTTTTCAATTTAGGCTTCGATTTAATAGTAGAACTTTCTCAATTGAGATTTCCTTTACGAACATCATTTATGTTAAAATCAGTAGAATTTGATTTAATCTTTTTCTCACACGGTTTTGAAAAATGGGGCAGGGTTGTTCTGAAATACAAATGAATCAAGCATTTTATTTATTGTAAGACATTGTATCTTAATTGAAGGATATCTTAGACCAGTGATTCCCAAAGTGGTCTATATCGATCCCTAGGGGTCTATGACAACCAGCAAGGGGTTTACGTCAGCGAAAAAAAATTTGGGGGTCATGAAATGAAAATGGGGGTCAACGATAGTGGATCTCAACACATACACTGAGAGTACCTATTTACTTACAACATCATACTATCTTATAACATCCAAACATATATATTATTTATAAAAGTACCTATGAAGTAAAAAATTTGTTATAAATGTTTATAAAATTGTGTAAGTTGTAGGATGTTGGTATTCGCTTTGTGGTCGCAATACATTTTGAATTTGTAAAAACCTGAGAGTCGCAGTCTCAGAACTTAGCTACCTTGCATTGACTTGTTCAATTCGTCACTCTATAAATACGAATGTGGGACAAATACGTTTATTCGTTTCCTGAATCTTGAAAAGGAAAGTGCTAAGAAAATATTTTAAAAAATATAAACAAATAGTATATCACACAAATTATACTGAGTCAGTATTATTTTGTTTGAGAGTGCTGAAGAAAAGTAAGTACATTATTTTTTATTAAATTTTAGTTTTGTACTCGTAGTTAGCAAAGATAGATAAATTACGCCAATCATGACTTTAGTTATTAGTAGTTTAATATTCAATCATGCAAAATTACACGAGTACTTCTCAATAGTTTCTTTTTGAAAGTTTTAGCAATCGGTATTATAATTACAGTCCAATCTACGTAATTCGAGCTAATTGTTGCAAGAAGATGTTCGAATTATGAAATGTTTTCGGAAAAATCAAAAAATATTTTTAATATGCAGCTGCTGGATTTTCTGTCTTATTTAAATAATTTAATTTTGCCCACAGATGACTGATACCATGTCCAAATCTAAAAAGAAATGTAGACAGTAAAGTGTTGATTATTTGAAATTTGGCTTCATTCCATCAATGCCGGACAAACAATCGCCTATGTGCCTTTTATGCAACAAAATTTTGGGCAATGACGCTATGAAACCATCTAAACTGCAAGATCATCTGAGAAGATGCCACCCTGATAAAACAGAGAAAGATTTGAAATACTTTCAAACACTCAAAGATAAACTTCAAAAGAGACCTATACTGGACAGAATGTTCGCTTCGACGTCACAAAGAAATGATGATGGTTTGCGGGCGTCTTACAATATCTCGTTACTTATAGCAAAATTCGGAAAACCGCATACTATCGAAGAGAAGTTAATTTTGCCAGCCGTTGGAGAGGTTTTAAAAACTGTTTTACACAGACCTGCATTTGATATCATTAAAAGAATTCCCTTAAGCAACAATACTGTTGAAAGACGCATTGATGAAATGAGTTCTGATATTGAAAGATTATGTAATTATTTGCAAACGACCAATTTCGCTATACAACTGGACGACTCAACTTTACATGATAATGCAGCATTATTATTGGCATATGTTCGTTTTATTATGAATCAAGAAATCTACGAAGAATTGCTCTCCGCAAGAACTTTGATAACCGACAATAAAGGTGAATCAATATTTCATGTTTTGAAGGCTTACTTCATTGAAAAAGCAATTCCTTTATCAAATATAATATTAGTATAGCTACAGATGGAGCACCTGCCATGGTTGGACGTTATCGTTGATTTATAAGCTATTTAAAACAAAATGTGTCAGGGGTGTTAGCAATACATTGCGTCATCCATCGACAACATTTAGTTGCTAAAAATTTGAGTGTTAGATTGCAGGAATCACTTCATTTAGTCATTGATGCAGTAAACCTAATCTAAAGCAACGCGTTGAATACGCGGTTATTTGTGTTAAGAAAATGACGAACACTTTCATCAATTACTCCTTCACACTGAAGTATGCTGGCTGTCGAAAGGCTTATGTTTGACAAGATTTTTTGCTCTTTTTGAGAATATTTTAGAATTCTGGACACTAAAGATAAAATTTTAAAAGAAAATTTAATGAAGAGGAAAACAGACATCGCCTATTTAACAGATTTGTTTACAAAATTTAATATGGTTAATTTGCAATTACAAGGCGACAGTTTAAATTTGATTAAACCAAAGTCCATCTTATCAGCGTTTCTTATCAGAATTAAACTAATGAAGCAAAATATTGGACGGGGCGAATTTTCTCAGTTCCCCAATTTGTCACAGACAAGCTGCCAGGAAGACGATTTCAACTTACGTTCAACATTTAAATGCCCTCTATTCAGATTTTGAATCTAGGTTTGAGGATATTTTGACTATGGTAATACCACCGTGGATAATTAATCCATATGGTGACATAGAGGAAACGAATGTCATAATACAAGAGGAACTGACTGAACTAAGTACAAACGAAGAACTTAAGGTTCAGTTTAAAAACGGATATCAGCAATTCTGGCTGCAAAACAACATACCCGCTACTTATCACGTATTATGGAATATAGCGAGGAAATTTTTAATTTCTTTTCCATAGTCATACCTAGTGGAAAGGGGGTTCAGCGCTGTTACCAATCTCCTAATGAAAAAAAGAAACAGACATCATTAGCCGAGGAGATTTAAGATTAAACCTTACAAAATTGACGCCAAATGTTGATAATTTATTATTAAAACATCAGGTTCATCATTCTCACTAAAAATATTGACTTATTGCTTATGTTATTTTATTTATATTTTATTTTATGTTTATTTAATGTTACGTATATTTTACATAACAGATAAAAAAAATTGTTTTGAGTAGTTTTAATTTAAATTCAATTAATAAATGTATAAATTGACATGTGTTTTTACTTTAAGTTTTTAAAACTAAACTTCACTACAGTTAGAAATTTACAGAAAATCAATATCAGGTAAGTAGGGAGTCTATCCAACACGGAAAAACATGGCAAGGGGTCTACGACACAAAAAAGTTTGGGGAACTCTGCCTTAGACGGTTTACATCGGTCGAAATTTATTCCTTACCACGGATATATAGAGAAATTATAATATTTTACATAATTACATTTATTTGACGTTACAAGATATAAAGTATTTTAGCCAATTACTCTGGATAATGTCTCTCATATTCATTTTTAGAGGAAAATAATGGTGACGAATCTAAATTCGAATAATAATGATGACGTTCTTCCGACCGTGTTATAATTACATTAATCTAATAATACATAAACATACATATTGACCAGTATTTTTTTTGTTGATATTAAGAATATAGTCTAGTTAGTAGTATTAGAATAATGTGTTCTTATTATCGCTGTTTCGAATTCCACACAGAACTAGTGTTACACACACAGTACAGTCGAAGTTGGCGTGTAAGTGCGGCATAAGAGAATTCATCATCATATTTTATAACGTGGGTTTCTTAAGAGGCGACTTTACGGGGAAGTTTACGGGACGATTAAGATAGAGGAATTATTTGTAGGCCATACAAAGACTCAAAACAAGCCCTGGTAGCTCAGGAGCCAGTAGTTTGCCATTAAATTTCACAGTACGCTAGCAGCCCAGGTTCGTTCTCCACCAGCATCCATAAAATTGTGAATTTTCTGTGTATATATACAGGTTGTGCCAGAAATCGACGTCAAGTCGGAGTCAGATGATAGGTTGTCATAATAGTCAACAGAAAAATTTAAAAAAATCTTTGCTTACATAGCAAAGATTTTTTAATAATCCTCTCACAGTCTTTTAACTCCTATTGCTACAAAGATTAATTGTTTATTTAATTTTATTTTATTGTGTGATTTAAATTTTTTGCCCAACTCAGGATCTCATGATTAGCAGATGTACTTACATCAACTTTCTCACACGTTAGTAGCGCGACCAACAAATCAGTGATACCCCTTTCCTGTTTTATCTTAATAAAACCTTGGATCACCACCGGCAAATTCAGTTCTTGCTTAAAACAACACAATTGTATGACCTACAAATAATTATTTTGGTTCATTTAGGTTACAAACAATCATTTCGTTTGTTCATGTGTAATGAAAAAACAAAATATTGTATGTGAAGTACATCTCCAACTACAAGGTGCAATAGAAAGAGGAATACCCAATGTTCATAGACACTTCGGCCATGGGTGCCCACATATAACAGCATATGGAAATGATAATATGCAATTAAAGTAATGAAAGGAATTGGTTTAAAAAAAGTCGGGATTTTTATGATATAAAAGTTTTTATTTTCACGAATATAGTTTTTTAACGACTACTTTTACCAATTTTATTGCTTTTAATTTCATTAACTTTTAATTACCGACGTTTCAGGTGCTTTATAGCACCCATGGTCACGGGGGACTGAGGTGATTGCCATCCCAATGTCAGTAACATGCAGTACCTTCAGCTTTTTATTATTATTTTTATAGTCGAATCTACGCAGATTGAACTTTAAGTCTTGCAGTGGTATGCTTGGGTTTAATTTTAATTTTATTAATTATAGTGTCACAAGCAGGTGGTAGTACCCAACCGCCTTCTCTATTGAAATTAGGGTGTTTTTTTAATTTCAATAGCCTCACATGTCATTCTTGGTAGGAATTAAGGTTCTTTCGCGAGGATTTGTGGTCTATCAAATCTGATGTACTCGTATGTCTAACTGGTTGGGGTCGTCTAGGATATGATCACAAACTGCAAACTTCCCGGAACTTTGATGCTTAACATCAGCTATATGTTCTTTAAGGCGAGTTATAATTGATCTTTTTGTTTGCCCTATATATGAGAGACATCATTCACAATTAAGCTTGTACACTCCTGTATCTTGTAGAGGAATATGACACTTGATGTATTTTGAAAACTGACTTATATTCTTCGGCGGCTTGTAGAATGTTCTAATAAAAGCTCGCTTAAGATGTAGCCAATCTTGTCTGTGACACCCTTGACATACGGTAGTACAGCAGGCACACGGTCACTGTGACGTAGACGCGGGATCCGAAGCTTGATTTTGTGCAGAACCTGCTTGACGTGCTGAAGCTCCGCGGCCAGGTGCTTGCTCTCACAGATCCTATATGTTCTCTGTAACAAAGATTTGCTCATGGTAACTAACTGTGAAGGATGATGGTGAGTTTCACCGTTTAAATATCAGTTTGTATGGGTTTTTTTCTATACACAGTGTGACCTATGATGTTAGGATTTTGGAACAAAAACATCTAGGAAAACTAAGAAATTATTTGCCTCTAATATAATATCATAATTACTGAATGGAGTTTGGCACAGAGAGTGGTAACGATGGATAAAATTCATAGGAACAACATCCTGATTTAATATTTTGCGGGTCATATTCATGAGCCGCTCTAATTTGTTTCTTGACACTTGCAATAATGCATTCATCACTATCTTCTGTTCTTACTTTCATCAAATATACAGCAAGTGCAAAACATCCACTATGTTTACTTGACATTTTGGGAACTTCAGACAGAATTTGTTGGTATTACCTTTGATAAGATAAGATATTTTCAAAGTATATATTATCTTACAATAATGTAGAAAAATCTATAATTTGTGCTACACTAAAAGTTTTAATATGGTAATATATTGATTCTAAAAGTAAAAACCAAGAGTTACTATTTAAATGGTAGTTACTGATTCTATATTATGGAAGTACATAGTAATTGTATTCGCTAAAAGACATACCCGCAATGCTGATGGAACAGTGAGTTGATTGGAATATTGTTACAACCAGGAAAAAATATTGATTTTGTGTGAGTGATGCTCTTACAAAATTAGGCAGCAGTATATTGTAGGATGTATGATCTAGGCTTTGTTGTTCTAGGTTCAATACATTACTCACTTTAGATTGCAACGAGGACGGACTCGATGATTTAGATGGTTCCCATTCTAAAGTTTAACGTGATGCTGCTTTATCAGCCCTTCGCCAGCAATCATGACACTCACGCGATGACCATGGCAACTGAAATAATATTAAATAAAAAAATAAGACAAATAGAACAAAATAAAATAGATTTGTTTACTTTAAACTCAAATATAGGTAAATGTTACTTAAAACTTAATGCCCTATATTATTTAATAATTAAGGACTGACTGACTACCAGTAGTCCAAAACAATTAAAAATCGACTGTCTCCTTTCTTGGTATTTGATAAAATTAAAAATTGTCAATTTCGTAACTATCTGGTGTTAGCTTAAAAAAATTAGCTAATCGTATCGCCATGTTATAAATAAGCGTTTGTCAGATATAGCTTGTGCATGTGTTAAAAAATAAAACAACTTCATCCTTTCATTCATTCATCACTATCAAATATCAGCACTAGAATTAATACATTAAGAACTGTTGAAAACTTACTTTTAACTGTTGTCACACTATAATGTGATCGGCAAACTCACTCCATATGAGTTCTTGAGAATTTATTTGAAAAATAACAAACAAAATATCACAATTGCGACTATTTAGTTGTAAATTCTCTAGTACCTTTTTACTTGTTGAAGTGTGATTTCATTAGGAGTAGTCGTTACAAAACGTAACTAGTTACTGAAACTATCTATTCACACAATAGCGGGTAGCGGGTTATTGCAGTGCAACGAAACTAACTATTACAGTAGACGTTTTACTCAGTAACACGATTCACGTTTCACGAATCACGAACGAGCGATCAGTAACAAAACGTTTATTCGGTTATTTTCGCAACGCATCGGCGACGGCTTCGGCTGTTGAAGTAGAAGCACATGAGTAAAGAAACCGACTCTTTACGCTGTAGTAAAAGTACCACCGGTCGTCGAATGTCGAGTGAGCGCGGGTGCTTTTACATTTGACCTATGACTCTATTCCTTTCGTACAGATGCGATATTAGAAATGAGAAAGTAAGTGTGCTTGTTTTTAACAAAAATAGTTCAAATTCCATAATTTAGGTGGCCTTGGCCCGGTTTAAATTAGTTTTGTGTTTAAGTTTAATGACAGGGTTTGTTTTTACTTTTTGTTGTTTTCTTTTTGTGCAATAATAATAATATTTTTAGTAAAATAAGAACTAAATACAATTGTATATATTAGTGATAATAATAATAATTGTACAGTAATTAGTGTAAGTAACTAAATGTAAAAATAATACTAAAACTTTATGTGATAGTTATCAAAAATATCTCGAAGTAATGTCAGTGTACTTTGGGACTTTTTTACAAAAGTTACTACAACCATGAAGACCAATATTCTATAAAAACATCAATACATGTATTTATTTGATTTATTACACAAGAATGTAGGCTTAAGATGTCTAAAAATAAGCATTGTAATAATTATTTGCTATAAAATCAAACTTATATTCAATATTTTATGCTGAACTTGTGGGTGAATTTATTATAATCATAATTATTAAATAAATCGTTTGCCGTTAAATCTTTTCAAGTGATATTTTTATCAAACCGAGCGAAATGATTAAACAAATAAATAAATTTAACCATTAACACCATGTCTAATTCTATACGAAACGGTAACAAACCATTTTCTCGTGAAACGGACATCGTTTCATTCGCAACGTTTTTTAATTAAACACGTCGTGAAACACTTTATTGAAGCCGCTATTAAAATAGAGTGTTTCAAAACCCTCTATTAAAATAGAGTATTTCAAAAGCCACTATTGATATTCGATAGATAGTTTCGTTTCGTTACTCAAAAAAGCCGCTTCTACCCACCGCTAGATTCGCAATTCGCATGAAATATTTCCTAGTTGTCAGATTTGATGTTGCCACATAACAAACATAAATACAATGAAACGATATCGATTTTTATTCGATTATTAATTTAATAAAAAAAATATTTGAGGCGCTTCAAGTTCTACACGCTTTTTAAAATATATTTTCTTTATTTTATTTAATTTTTTTTATATATTATATAAAAAAATTATTCCATTTTAAATGTATTGTTAAAACAGATAACAATAACAGTTAAATTGTGCAGTAGCATTTTGTTATAATCTAAAGAATTCATAGTAAATCAGCTAGTAATTCGCTTGTTTAATTATCATACCTAGGCTGCACTAAAAGTATCGGTAATGGAATATTTCCACTGTTCCTGTCATATTAAAATCTTTTTAATTGAAAACTCCTTGGTTTTAAAAATCGAATACCATTTATTTATTTACAAAAGGGGGATAAGTCGCTCGCGTCCGTAGGCTTTGACCACCTATTCCTAGGCCCACCCTACACGTGTCCCCCGGGTGGTGCTAAATGAGCGGCAAGCCGATAGCACAGACTCGGCTCCACACCGTGGTAGCGGCGTAAAATATACGAGGGTGGCACTGAAACTTTCGGGAATTAAGGAAGTGACACAACATTACTGTTTAAAAATGTATTTATTGCTTTTCGAAGTATTCTCCGCGAAATTCGACACATTTTTCCATACGATGGAACCAATCATTGAAGCAACCATTCCATTCGGAAGTTGGGGTCTCCCAAATGGCCGTTTTGTAGGCGTCCTCAGTTTCTTCAGGTGATGAAAATCTCTGTCAACGCAATTTATTCTTTATTTTAGGGAAAGTATAGAAATCATTAGGGCTTAGGTCGGGGCTTTACGACGGATGGTCTCATAATTCTATGTTTTATTGCTCTAAAAACTCTTTTATTCTGTGTGCGGTGTGAGAACTCGCATTGTCGTGATGGAGGATGATGCGGCGGTTGCAGTTCTCTTTACGGAGTTCAGAAACGACCTGTGGCAAACAAATGCTAGCATACCATTCTGCATTAACCGTTCTTTGTCCGTAAAGAGGAATAGTCGTAACATGGCCGGTTTTGTGAGACAAACGTGGCCCACCATTTTTTTTGCAACACTCCGTGAACGAACAATTTTTGTTGGCTTTAACTCATTTTCCAACACCCAAACTCGTGACTGGTTTTTTGTTTCGGGTTCGTACGCGTATATCCAGGATTCGTCACCTGATACGATGTTGTATACAGCATTTTGAGGATCCTGCGTGGAATATTTCGAGAGTTCTGACGCACCAAGTAACGCGAGCCGCTTTTTGCTCCTCACAGAGCAATTGCGGTATCCATCGGGAAAACAACTTTTTTACACCCAATTGTTCATGCAAGATTATTTGTATTTGACTCGTGCCAATGTTTAAAGTTGCCTGAATTTCTCGGTATGTCACATGTCGATCTTCCTCAATCAGCTTACGCACAGCATCAACGTTTTCTTGGGTGACTGCAGTTTTTGGACGACCTTGACGGGAATCATCACTGAGCTTGACACGTCCACGTTGAAATTCAGCAAACCAGCGATAAATTGTGGTTTTGGATGGGGCGTCATCACCAAATGCAGAAATCATCCGGTCAACACACTGTTTTTGTGTTAAACCACTTCGAAAGTCATAATAAATCATCGCTCTTGAATTTTCTCGAGTCAGTTCCATTTTTTCAATTGACTAAACAAGTTTGACAAAACCTTGTGACAAGACCGAGAATCTTTCTTTAAATAAATAAATGGTATTCGATTTTTCAAACCAAGGAGTTTTCAATTAAAAAGATTTTAATATAACAGGAACAGTGAAAATATTCCATTCCCGATACTTTTAGTGCAGCCTAGTACTACCCCACATTTCTTACCATGAGGAACCAAATAAAATAAATGGCCCCGAGTTCCCGGCGCCCCTTTAATGGGGCAGGGGTGCGAAGAATCTCCGGGAGGAAAACCGGCGACGAGATTCGCCACCCGTCACGTTCTGTCTCCCGGAGAGGCGAGAAGTGGATTGCAGAGGCTCGTCTTGCTACCTTGAATGTATGTGGGGCAATGAATGATAAAATGGATGAAGTACGCGATATGATGTATGATAGAGGAATAGATGTGTTATGTGTAAATGAGACAAAAAGGAAGGGGAAGAATGTCACTACAAATGGCATGTATACCGCACACTGGTCTGGTGTAGACGAGATCGAGCGGGCATGCCAGGGAGTAGGTATCATCCTTTCAGAAAGAATGGGCCAATGTGTGAAAGAGTATGAATGTGTAAGCCCAAGACTGCTATGGATACGAATGAAAGTGGGCTTAAAGAAGTTGTTTGTGTTAGGGGTCTACGCCCCAGACATGTCTAAGCCCACTTATATCCGAGAGCAGTTTTGGGAAATGGTAAGGATGGTGTTAATGAAGTGTAAGGGAAATGAACATATTATTATGCTAGGAGATTTTAATGGAAGGGTTGGGGTGAGGAGGTTTGGTTATGAAAGGATATTGGGAACGTTTGGTGATGAAAGTATAAATGAGAATGGTGAAAGTCTCCTCACCGTATGTATGGAAAAGAATCTTTTTGTGACGAACACTTGCTTTCGCCACAAGAGGATTCACATGTATACTTGGGAAAGAGGTGACGATAGAAGCATGATAGATTTCATAATTGTGGATGAAAGATTGAGGGGCGGGCAGTGGATACAAGGGTTTACCGGGGTTCTAACGTAGGAACGGATCATTATTTGGTTTTATGCCGAATTAATGGTCTATTCAGGCGTTGGCGCCATCGATCATCTGTGTCTACCACTGCGTTACAGCGTATTAGAACAAAAAGGTTACAAGATGAAGGTGAGAAAAACAAGTTCAAATGTAGACTGAAAGAAAATATAAGTGGTTTGGATGAATTATGTATGAAGGAGTTACACTTGGAGAATGTATGGCAAAATGTAAACAAAGGTTTAGTGGATGCAGCTACCGAAGTATGTGGTGTTAGTAAGAGAAAGAATGAAAGGAAAAATAATACGTTATGGTGGGATGATGAGATACGTATGGAAGTTGAAGCAAAGAAGAGAGCATGGCTAGATTTACTAGCAACAAAGGCCGGTAATTCTATATTATTGAAAGAAAAAAGGCAGTCTTTAGACATCTTAATAAGAGAGTAAAAGAAGTAGTTGAAAGAAAAAAGCAAGAAAGAACGAATAAGAATGATAGAAGAATATCGGATAACTTCCAGGCAAATATTAAAATGTTCTGGAAACTTGTAAGAACTGCCAGGGGACATTCAAAACAGTCTATGGTGAATGCTATAAGAGACGAGAATGGTTATATTCTGAATGATGAAGTTTTGAGTTTAAAGAGATGGAAGGAATATATTGAAAGCGTGTTTATGAGTGAGGAGACAACGTGTGTACTAAGTGAAGTAGAAACTCTTCAAGAAGAGGAAACAGGTAGCGAGATAAGTATATATGAAATAATGAAAGCAATGAAAAGCATGAAAGCAGGTAAGGCTGCCGGATATGAGTTTCACTCGAAATGCTAAGGGCTGGAGAGGAAGTGGTGGCAGGCCTGCTGCACACCTTGTTTAATTTGTGCTGGGAACTGAAGCGGGTACCGGTAGACTGGTGCAAAGCCGTGATAGTCCCAGTATATAAAGGAAAAGGGTCGCAGCAGGACAGTAAAAACTACCGTGGCATCAGCCTTCTTAGCATTGTGGGAAAACTGTATGCTAAGGTACTGATTGAAAAGGTCATGAAAGAAACTGATGAAAAAATTTGGGATGTGCAAGCGGGATTTAGAAAGGGAATGGGATGTAAAGATCAAGTCTTTTCCATGCGCATGATCGCGGAGAAGTTTTGGCCCATAAACCAAAAGGTTTTTTGTGCGTTCATGGACTTGGAAAAGGCCTATGACAGAGTGGATAGGGATAGGCTATGGCAAACACTGAACTCATTTGGGTTGAGCACTAGCTTGATACAGGCATTGGAGTCTCTTTATAGGGACTCTAGTGCTTGTGTTAGGATCAACGGGGTCGAATCGGATAGGTTTGACATCCATAAACGTGTCAGACAGGGCTGTGTGGCTTCCCCGTGGCTGTTCAACCTATTTATGGACAGTTGTTTGCAAAATTTGAAAGTTGAAGAATGCGGATTAAGAATGGGTGAGTAATCGTCAAATACCTTTTGTACGCCGATGATCAAGTTATTCTTGCGTCGTCGTTGTGGCCGAGTTGCAAATGATGGTTACATTAATGAACAGATCACTAAAAGAAAGGGGTATGAAAGTGAACACAAGTAAGACGAAGATTATGGTTTTTGAAAGAGAAGAATGTAAAACGATTTGTGAAATAAGAATAGAAGGGGAGTTGATCGAACAAGTAGATGAGTTTGTATATTTGGGCTGCGTATTTAGCAGGGGTGGGAGATATGATAAGGATATAGAACGACAAGTAAATGCGGGAAATAGAGTAAATGGGGCCCTGCACTCTATTGTGAAGAGTCAGAATGTGTCGAAAAAGGCACGTATGGCAATTCACAATGCTGTGTTGGTCCCTACTTTAACGTATGATAGTGAAAGTTGGGTGTGGCAGAAGAAGCACGAGAGTAAAATGAACGCAGTAGAAATGCGGGCGTTAAGGATTATGTTAGGGCTGAATCTGAATGACAGGGTAAGAAATTGTGTAATAAGAGAAAAGTGTGGTTTACAAGATGATGTTGTGACCAGGATTAAGAAAGGAATGCTTCGGTGGTTTGGTCATGTGGAAAGAATGAATGAGGAAAGAGTGACAAAGAAAACTTATGTTGCAGAAGTGAATGGCAGAGTCGGAAAGGGACGTCCTAGGCGAAAATTTATCGATCAAATTGGCGATTTATTGAAAACGGGCCAAATTAGGAGTACCCTTAACCGACGAGCATGTATGAGTAGGTGTATGGATGTGAAGGAGGCGAGAGAGGTGTGTCAGGATCGTGCCAAATGGAAGTCTGTAGTCTCTGCCTACCCCTCTGGGTCACAGGCGTGAGTGTTTATGTTATATGTTATTTAAAAAAAGATTCTCGGTCTTGTCACAAGGTTTTGTCAAATTTGTTTAGTCGTTGAGAAAATGGAATTGACTCGAGAAAATTCAAGAGCGATGATTTATTATGACTTTCGAAGTGGTTTAACACAAAAACGGTGTGTTGACCGGATGATTTCTGCATTTGGTGATGAAGCCCCATCTAAAACCACAATTTATGGCTGGTTTATTGAGTTTCAACGTGGTCGTGTCAAGCTCAGTGAGATCCCCGTCAAGGTCTCGTCCCGCTTTCTCCTTAAGAGTATGCGCCAGTGGGCCATCTGGTTTTACCAGCGGAGGCAGTGTAGACCGACGGAAGTTTGTCACGATCACTTTGGCAAAAGACTAAAAAGCTCTACTGCCAGATGGTTTGACTGAGAGCTTTGTAGCGGTTTAATGCGGTCGAAACTGGCTTGCCGTAACGTCTTTTTGCAAGACTTGGCAGCTTGGTTAAAGGCTCTCTTCTTAAGGTTAACATCCGGAGCTTTGCGGTATCGAGTATCGACCCAGGATAAGTACGCCATATGCCTGTGATTTTCAGCACAAGCGCACTCGGCGTTGTACCATGGGCGAGCTTTACCACCAATGGGCACGTCAGCAAAGGGGATGAAATACTACATCGCTTGACGTAACACATCGTACGGTATCCGCGCAGCTCGACGGATCTTCAGACGAGAAGCAGACCTGCCACCAAGGATAACATGGAAAGAAATGCCGCATCTCATCCCAATCTGCTGACTTGTATCGCCACTTATTCTTATATACTAGGCTGTACTAAATGTATCGGAAATGGAATATTTCCACTGTTCCTGTCATATTAAAATCTTTTTAATTGAAAACTCCTTGGTTTTAAAAATCGAATACCATATTTATTTAAAAAAAGATTCTCGGCCCTGTCACAAGGTTTTGTCAAACTTGTTTAGTCGTTGAGAAAATGGAATTGACTCGAGAAAATTCAAGAGCGATGATTTATTATGACTTTCGAAGTGGTTTAACACAAAAACGGTGTGTTGACCGGACGATTTCTGCATTTTGTGATGAAGCCCCATCTAAAACCACAATTTATCGCTGGTTTGCTGAATTTCAACGTGGACGTGTCAAAAACTGCAGTCACCCAAGAAAAAGTTGATGCTGTGCGTAAGCTGATTGAGGAAGATTGACATGTGACATACCGCGAAATTCAGACATTGGCATGAGTCAAATACAAATAATCTTGCATGAACAATTAGGTGTAAAAAAGTTGTTTTCCCGATGGATACCGCATTCGCTCTGTGAAGAGCAAAAAGCGGCTCGCGTTACTTGGTGCGTCAGAACTCTCGAAAGATTCCACGCAGGATCCTCAAATTTTTTATGAAACAAAAAACCAGTCACGAGTTTGGGTGTTCGAAAATAAGTTAAAGCCAACAAAAATTGTTCGTTCACGGAGTGTTGCAAAAAAATGGTGGCCACGTTTGTCTCCAAAACCGGCCATGCTACGACTATTTCTCTTGAGGGACAAAGAACGGTTAATGCAGAATGGTATGCTAGCATTTGTTTGCCACAGGTCATTTCTGAACTCTGTAAAGAGAACTGCAACCGCCGCATCATCCTCCATCACGACAATGCGTGTTCTCACACCGCACACAGAACAAAAGAGTTTTTAGAGCAAGAAAACATAGAATTATTAGACCATCCGCCGTACAGCCCCGACCTAAGCCCTAATGATTTCTATACTTTCCCTAAAATAAAGAATAAATTGCGTGGACAGAGATTTTCACCACCTGAAGAAGCTGTGGACGCCTACAAAACGGCCATTTTGGAGACCCCAACATCCGAATGAAATGGTTTCTTCAATTATTGGTTCCATCGTATGGAAAAATTTGTCAAATTTCGCGGAGAATACTTCGTAAAGCAATAAATACATTTTTAAATAGTAATGTTGTGTCACTTCCTTGATTCCCGAAATTTTCAGTGCCGCCCTCGTAACATCATAATATCGATAGCGATTCTATTACTATTCGATTAATAATTCCATAAAAAGAGAGTAATCTTGGAGGCGTTTTAACTTCTGCTCGGTTTTTAAAATGTATTTCCCTTTATTTATTTAAATTCTATTTTAATTGTATTTTTAAGAACAGTTAATTGAGCAGTAGCGTTTTGTTATGCTCTAAAAATTCATGGCAAATCAGCTAGAAATTTACTTGTTTAATTAGTGTTGCGCGGCTAAGTTGACATTTCATCTCATGGCACTAGCGCCATCTAGTGTCGGGTAACAGAGCGAGGAGAGAGCTTTCCAGAAAATGACACGACAAATTTTTTTAACCACACCGCCATCTGTTGTCGAAACGAACAACTAAGCTTCTAGAAGCCCGACACTCGAACTTTCGATGCTTAGTCGATTGGCGCGCGTATTTACTTGAATGTTCTGGATTTTTCGGTGCTAAGGTGTATTTATAGGCGCTGCAAGGTGCGATCGGGGAAGTATTGAAGTTGGCGAGACAAGCGAAGCTTCGGAGCGGAATAAAGTGAATAAGTGTGATTGATTATTAGTGTTTTTGACTTTAATTAGTGTAAAGTGAAGTAAAGTGTTAATTTAGGTAATTCTATCGGCAATTTTTATTGTCACGAACCTCAAGCTCGTAACAATTGGTGTCAGAAGTGGGATAAAATCATGCCGATTTTACCTAAGGAGGAAACGGAGGGTGTCCGTACCCGCAGTCAACGCCAGCATGAGACGGACCAGCGGAGATTTGGTGGTGCAACGGCGCAGACGTCGGAGGGCCAACTGCCAGCCACGGAGGGTGCGGGCCCGTCATTAGCTCCTACATCTGCAGCACCTGACTTAGGTTCTCTGATGGCGATGCTACAGGAGCAGCTGCAGCGCGGACGAGAGAAACAGGCCCGTCTGTTGAAAGAGCAGCAGGAGGAACAGGCTCGCCGACAGGAGAAACAGGCCCGCCGACAGGAGGAACAGGTCCGTCGTTTGGAAGAGCAGCTGCGGGGCAGACAGGAGGAACAGGCCCGCCGGCAGGAGGAACAGGCCAGTCGTTTAGAAGAGCAACTCCAACGCGATAAGGAAGAGCAGATGCTCCTCATGAAGGACCTTCACGCTACCTTCGGAAAAGAGATACGGGAGGTGAAGGATAAGGTTGCTCAACATGACAACCGCCTGTCGGAAGCTGAAACCCGAATCGACCAAGTAAACAATCGGGTTGACAACGTAATGGCTGACGTGAAGAAAACGCTGGACGACCTCAAACTTGGGGATGCAACAACAGCTCCCGTAGTAGCTACAACACCTTCGCTACGTGGATTCAAAGTGCCGCCGTTCGACGGGACCTCTTCCTGGTCAGCCTACAAAATCCAGTTCGAGGCCGTCATGGAGGCGAATGGCTGGAATAAAAGCCAAGCCGTGACTGCACTCACCCTAGGCCAGCGTGACCAAGCCTTAACTGTGTTGGAAGCTCTCGGTAAGAAAGTGACCTACGAGCAGCTCCTTGAGGCCTTGGAGGCGAGATATGGCGACACTCACCTGGAACACGTCTTTCGCACGCAACTTAAAGATCGCGTGCAACGCAGCAACGAAAACCTGCAGCAGTGGGCCCTTGAGGTGGAGAAGATGGTTCGAAAAGCATACCAGTCTGTACCTGCGCTCATTGAAGGGAACCTGGTTCAGGCATTCATCGACGGCATCCGCGACCTTGAAGTCAGAGCTGCTGTGAGACTCGGGCACCATGACACGCTTAAGGACGCCTTGGCCCATGCACTAGAGGTGGAAGCCGTGCGGCAGGATCATCGTTCCCATCGCGTCAGGGAGATTGCAGCAGCTACGGTACGCGACCGCAATAAAGGATACAGCCCTAGGTGCTATGGCTGTGGGGAAAAGGGCCATCTTCGATCCAGCTGCCCTAAGCGAACCCTAGAAAGGGAAGGTGGACGATCTCAGGAGGGTAGTGCCGCGAACAGCACCGCCCAGCAGCAGCAGGGAAACGAGTAAAAGCCAGAACTGCGGGGCGGGTGCTGGCTGATGTTAAAAGAGCCCCAAAGATCTCGATCTCACAAACCCATGATGGGAACAGTCTAATCATCAAGGGCGAGGTCAACGGAATGCCGTGTAAACTGACCATAGGCACTGGAGCCTCTCGTACGGTTGTTAGTTCCCAACTTATAAGTCAGTTCCTTGGGGACTCCGCATACAACCGAGAACGCATTAATTTGGTAACAGCCACCGGTCAGCGTATACCCGTCCGTGGAGAGAAGGAGATGGAGTTGAAGCTAGGCAACGTGATCTACCTGCATAATGTCATCGTGGCTGATATAATGGACGACTGCATCCTAGGCCTAGACTTTATGAGGAATAATTGTTTTGAGATCGACGTTAAAAGGTGTTTTGAAATGTGGACAGGAGGAACTTTTTATGGAAGGTGCGTTACCAGGGGTAACGTGTACAGCATTAAGAAGATTGTTCTTCCGCCGAGATCGGAAACGATTGTTCCGGTTAGTCTCCCTCGAAACGCTGGGCAAGCTCACCGTTGTGTACTTGTGGAAAGGGTGAACAATGACCTTTCATGGAAAGTAGCTCGAACCTTGGTCAGAATCACCGACATCTCAGGAGTACGTGTGCTGAACCTTTGTGACCGGGAACAGATTATAGAAAAAAGCACGCTGGTTGGTACTTCTGAAGAAGTGGATTGGTTGCGTCGGTGCCAAGTCTTCTGTCGTTTTGATGTACCTTTAGAGATTCACAGCGATCAAGGAAGGAATTTTGAGTCTCAAATATTCCAGGAAACTTGCCGAGTTATGGGTACTCTTAAAACAAGAACGACTTCTTATCACCCGCAATCTGATGGAATGGTAGAACGATTTAATCAGACATTGGAGAGGTACCTAGCAAAAGTTGTAGACAATCGGCAACGAGATTGGGACAAGCACATACAACCGTTTTTGTTGTCATATCGAAGCGCTGTTCACGAAAGTACATCAGTGACACCAGCTTTCGCAAACTTTGGGAGAGAATTACGGCTGCCTGCAGACCTGATCACCGGGATACCACCTGATGCCCCACGCAGTATAACCGATTATGCAAATGACTTGCGGAACAAAATGAATGACATTTACGAGCACGTCAGACAATCGGGCCAGCAAATGTCTGAAAAGATGAAAACCCGGTATGACCACAAAATGAACAACAAAGGGTTCGACGAAGGTTCGCTAGTGTGGTTGCACAATCCAGTACGCAGCAAAGGGAAATCTCCTAAGCTTCAAGCTAAATGGGACCGCCCGTACTGGATTGTGACCAGGATCAACGATGTAACCTACCGGATACAGAAAGGCGCAAGAGGGACTCCTAAGATCGTCCATGTGGATCGCCTGGCGCGTTATTATGAGGCCGATAATGCTCGGGACGAGCATGTCTTAGGAGGGGGCAGTGTTGCGCGGCTAAGTTGACATCTCATCTCATGGCACTAGCGCCATCTAGTGTCGGGTAACAGAGCGAGGAGCTTTCCAGAAAATGACATGACAAATTTTTAACCGACAGCGCCATCTGTTGTCGAAACGAAGAACTAAGCTTCTAGAAGCCCGACACTCGAACTTTCGATGCTTAGTCGATTGGCGCGCGTATTTACTTGAATGTTCTTAATTTTTCGGTGCTAAGGTGTATTTATAGGCGCTGCAATGTGCGATCGGGGAAGTATTGAAGTTGGAGAGACAAGCGAAGCTTCGGAGCGGAATAAAGTGAATCAGTGTGATTAATTATTAGTGTTTTTGACTTTAATTAGTGTAAAGTGAATTAAAGTGTTAATTTAGGTAATTCTATCGGCAATTTTTATTGTCACGAACCTCAAGCTCGTAACATTATCATAACATGATTTCACTTTAAATGTTTTGTTAAGAACAGATAAGAATAACCGTTATATTGTGTAGTAGCGTTTTGTTATACTGCATAGAATTCATTTTATTTTATAACTGAATTTCGAGTGCTTTCATGAAGTTCTAGTACAAAGCATACCTTAAATAATAAGACACAAGCTTGATCATATTATTTATTTTTACAACACTAACAACTAAACAACATACACAATTTAAACAGTAGATATTATGGATGCAAAGAGCTTCGAATTGTATAAAAGTGCAAACAGTCACAATGGTTCCATTACTATACATTTTATTCTAAGAATTATTTTGAGGAAAATACTGATAATTTGGGAGTAGTTAATAATTGTTATTTAAGTTGCACTTAATCTAGTGTATTAAAGACAAGGCGATTCTCTGATAGCTATTTCCAATAAAAATATTGTTCTTCAAAATTTTGTCCGTCGAAGATATAGGAAAATCTAAAATTATATGATGGTGATGTTGATAGAATATGTGTCTTTGAGAGATGACTATATATTTGTGACATTCGCTGTAAAGACTATCGATCCCACAAGATCTATTCGCATTAAATTTCTATAGGAACTTTATCCGCCGCTGGCCGCTGGGCAAAAGAGGATTGGTTCTTTTCACGCTCAAAAGTTAAGTATTGCCATTCAACGAGAAAACGCAGTATTCTTGGCACTATACTGCGAGCAGTAGGATTGTGTGATAAGTTTAGATTTTAATTTCTACTTTGTTTCATTTAAAAAAAAAGTGAATTTCAGTCTGCATTTAACTATTTTAATACCATTAATGATATGATAAATATGTACATAAATATTACATGAAAACCTTTATTAATGAACTTTAATTTATTTGTTAGTGTGTATGACATATAATCCGGGTATAATATTGGAATTGTTTTTGTTTTCTATAATGTGGTTAATGTAATTTAATATGATAATGAAGTTATCTATAATATTGTTAAATAATTTTATTTCTTTTTAATAAAAGTGTTTATTGAATGATGTTATTCAAGTTTTTTTTCGTATAATTCTTTTATTTACCAAATAATCAATGCATGTTGTGATTACCTATAAAAAGAAATACAATTATAATGTGCTCAATATGTTATGAAAATGATCTTTGTATTACTGTTGTAATTTCTGTTGGTAATCCTAATAAATAAATAAATAAGTAGTACAACACTATTATTATCAATTAATACATCATAATTATTATAATTTGCTATTTTCGGTAGTATCTATTATTTAATTAGCGTCCATTATAAGGTAAAAATTTTTTATTTAAAATATACAAGTAATAATAGTAATGTTTATTCAACTACAGAAAATGACGTCATTTACTAGTATTGCTAAATGTCAATTGAAAAAGTTTCAATTTGACGGTATAACTTGGAACCTGCTGCACTTACAATATATTGTAATCAATATAAATTTACACTGTTCGAACACATTTTAAACAAACTGTTCTATACCGGGCTGGGTCTCCGGTTTCGCTGACGAACCTCCAAGCGTGCTACTTTCCTCGGGTGTTGCAGCCTTCTCCATGTTCTTCAGACTATTCTCAAACTCGACGGGATCTATGAACTTCTTCCTCGGGAACGGAGGGGGACCGAGGATTGCTTTCACATCGTCGAAGTTCAAGGTTTCCCGTTTGTAAAGTTCCTCTGCGAGCTGCGAAACGGAATTTCAAATGAAATTAATAGAACTGATTAATTTTTATATTATTATATGACATTAAGTAATACTACAATAAGACTGACAAACGGGCACACAGTCCACCTGATGCTAAGTGGATGCTGGGATTCTACATGTTTGCACGATGAAAAGTCTAAACGCAGATACATAGTCAACCCTGAGGGCTAAGATGTAATGTCTCGTTACCAGTAAAACGGGGCTCTGGTTCTCCGGACTCTTCTTTTTTCTTCTCCGGACTCTTGTAAACCGATAGGAAACCTTAGTTGTAGTGTTGGAAAGGTTGTGTGGAAGAAATCGCTTTTAGCGATAAGACCGCCCATTGTGACACTATTTTTTTTTCTTCTTTCGTTTATGTATTGATTTGGTGTACAATAAAGAATTATCTATCTATCTATCTTAGTTCGCAAAATAATAGCATAAGTTTATCATCAAATCATCATGATCACAACCGATCAAAGTCCACTGCTGAAAATAGGCCTCATCAACAGATTGCCTTACTTAGTTGGCAAGCGCAGTTTTATTTAGTTATATAATATATAATGAGTTATTGTCAGAAAGATGCTGCCTCTAATTCCTCTTACGACACTACTGGGCGTTAATATCAACAATATCTGAACGAAAACATGCATTTTTATTGAATTGGAATAATCTCATGTATTTATGTAGATATATTTCGTGAACGGAAAGTCTTTTACTCCTTTTCAACCATAATGTGGGCTCGGAGAAGTGTGAGATTTGGCTATCGAGGAGTGCAGAAAGTTAAAATTTATCTATGTGTTACAATTAAATTAAATAAAACATTCATAGTTTACGTTCATACTGCCAATGTCAAATACTTAATAGTCTGTGGTCAAAAAGTTGTACAGAGTAGAGACTGTAGCCAAAGAATTTTAAAGTGTTGCTAACGAAATAATCAGTGGCAGATTGACTGAATGAGCAGTGAATTCTGTGTGATTTCTAATATTTCCTTTTCAATAGTCTGTAGAGTGTATGTCTAGTCAAAAAAGAGTTTATTATGGGTATGTTCCGATATACACTGCGGGCACTGCTCAGTGCTCACACTGGTGAAAAATTTGTAACGTTATGGACTGCCAGTACACTGCTGCAGTTCCCTAGCGAAATATGAGTCATAAACCACCGCTTTGTTAGTTGGGTTGGTTGACATATCCCCCTCGCTTCCGTTCCTTCCCCGCACGGGCCTACCTGGTAGCAGGGAGCTAGTAGATACCGGTGGGCGCATCTTTGCTCCTCCAATGGGAGGCGCGCTCAAAGCTAAGCTGAGCTACAAAAAGACGTTGCGCCACCACCGTCGTCGCAATGCAATACAATTTTCGTCATGCCCGCACAGTCGTCAAGAGAGAAGCCGCTTGCCGCTTCTCCAGGTAAATGCCCATCCTTATTACGAGCTGTTTTATCTGTTGTTCCTGTATCTTCAGCAGCACATCTCCCGTCATGTCAGCCAACGCCGTAAATTAATTTCAAAACAATTATATTGTACAAAGTTCGCCGCGTGCCACGTCAGCCATTTTGTTTTGGTTCCTTTTGAACCACGCTAGTACAGTCCACTTAATCGTCCGCCCCGCCATACCTTTAATCACTTTTGCGCACCCACAAACTAAAGAGGAACGGCTTCACAGTATACTTAATTGACGTCACACCTTACAGTGATCACAGTGTATATCGGAACACACCCTTTATATTTTTAATATTAGATATTCTGTGTTTTTTACCTTAACGTGTAATTGGAACAGTGACTTGAAAAATAAACAGATCTTGCTTATTAAACAAACATAAATGTTTTATGATTTACAGTCGAATCGAATTTCGACCACTTGGACATAAAATGTACTTCAAAATAAAATCATCACTTTTTTATCCTATTTTGTGATCAAAGTAATTCTATCGAATTATAAATGATACCAAAGTATGAAAACTGCGTGATATGGAATTGGTATTTTAGAACCTGTACTAACCGGAATCAAACTTTTGTCAAGTACTGCACCATAATTGGCAAACTGGTTTTAAAATAACAATAAGGCTCTTGTAATCAGAAGAACTTACTTTCTTCAGCTTGTCTTCATTATTCCTAAGGATCTCTTCGGTCCTATAGTAAGCGTTGGCGATTAGCTTCCTCGCTTCCAAATCGATGAGGTTCTTCAGCTTGTTGCTGAACGGACTTTTGCCGCGCTCCTTATCCGGAAATGATATAAGGCCCACTTCTGACGACATGCCGTACACTTTCACCTGTGGGAACAACAAACAATTGTATTGAAATAGAAGAATTTTTCAAAACAACGAAGAGAGAAACGAACTTACAGCCCATCCGCTGGTAAGTGGCTATTGCAGCCTATGGGCATCTGCAGCCGACACTGTTGTCATCTCTGAGAACTAAGATGGAATGTATTAGAGCCTGTAATTATACTGTATATCATCTATTTTCGAGATGTTTGCGCAGTTAGTCTATGCGACTCTTATAGCTTCATCTGACTCAGGCCTAATAAACCCCCCCCCCGAACGGGTTCCCGCCTTGTCGTGGCGGGGGGGCTTAGAAGCCGTGGCTTGGTCACCCACGGCGAAACAAAGAGGAACCCATATGGCTGGTCCGAGGTGGAGGGCCGGCCCGAGGTGGCCACTCCGAGTGGGCTTGGGAAGCCCACTTCGGATGTGTGTTGGTGGACTGCGGTGAGAGGTGTGTCCTCCCCACCTACCGCTGCAGCCGAGGTGGAGTCGCGGAGGAAGAGGAGTGTTGGTATGGCGATGCGCCACTCGCCCTATCCTCCGCGACTCAAACGGGGCCGCACCGTTGATGCGGTGGTGATGGGGCTGCGGGGGGAGAGGATTGTCGGTATTGCGAGGCGCCGCTCTCCCTATCCTCCGCAGCCGAATCTTGGTTGGCGGCGGAGTCATAGACCAGATCCGCCGCTGGGGTCGGGAAGGCTAGTACTTCTAAGTGCTCGTTTTTCCTGGCCCCATGGCCTTCGCGCATCGGACGCGGGGGCGTCTGTTGCGCAGATGTAATTGGAGGCCGTGGAGGAAGGCGTGCCATGTGTTCTGGTGCGCCTTACTTGGGAAGGAGAACAGGGAGGAATATTCCTTTCCCGATGAGGTGCTGCCATGGGGCGGCAGTCGCTGGTGGGGCCGCGGAAGTGTGCGAAAGCGTTCCCGTTGCCCTGCCAATATGCGACGAAGGTAGAACACCATGGGGTTTTAGTCGGTGCGAGTCCGACATAACCCGTCCTTTCCCCCGCGAGGCGGGTATGCGTAGGCATTTCCCCATGTTAAAAAAAAGGCCTAATAAAACTAATTAAAAAAGGAAAAGGCAATGAACGTGAGGATGATGATGATATAATGGTTTATGATTTGGTATTGTAAATAATTACGTCGCCATTTCAGGCGTTAATGAGCTATCTAACCGCTGTCCGAGGGGGGAAGTGCGGACCCCCGCCTCTGACTGCTCAGCTCGTGTCGGTCGATGTTCTGGGCGGTGAGAACCGACCAGGTACGCGCGTGTACGGTATGTACGCGGTGTGTGCTGGAACTCGTCGTGCCCGTCTACGTAATTCTAATAGTGTTTATCCCAATTTGTGTGGGTGTAGTGTTGCTGTGTGATGTACCTGCGACGTTTAGATCGACTGCACGAGCGGTCGTGGTGGTTCTATTTATACGTTTTGCGGTCTGCGGAGACGGGATATACTGTATACTGACTCCTGCTACTTTTCAGATTGTAATACAGCAGCATGAATGGTAATGGTAATCTATTGTTAAAACTTGACTGACATATAAAATGCCCAGGTAATGTCGTTTAAAATACCCGGGTACTGACGTATAAAATACCTAAGTATTGACGTATAAAATATCCCGGTAAAAAAGTTCAAAATAACCAGGTGATGACGTATAAAATACGCCCGTCAAGCGTGACGATCAAGACATACATCTTCCTTACAACGAGAGATACCCATATTCAGCAGTAGACTTTTAGCGGTTCCTGAAAAAGAAGATTGATGATGGCTGTATTACCTGTGCGTACGCGATCTTGGTGACTTTGTCGAGGTCGTTCTGAGCGCCGCTAGTGACTGAGTTGAAAGTGATCGCCTCTGCGGCCCGTCCGCCTAGCGCCATGCACATGCGGTCGAACAACTGGACGCACAAAAATACACATTTGTTGATGAAATTTTACTTAATAAAATCTTAAAGTAAATCTACATCAATATTGTTAGGTATGTTATTTTTACGGACTTTTTTATTATTTAATATTTTAAAGTTTTTATTATAAATATATTATTTGCTTTCTTTCATGATTAATAAAATATTTAATTAAACAGTAATAATAATAAACAAAAAATGTACATATGTACATACATTTCTACAATTACATCAACAAATTCATACAAGATCCACAAATATTACCTGAATATATTACAACCATAATAACTTACATGTTACCTAAAGATCGAAATAACCTCACTAATCCAGCTAAATATAGACCCATAACATGCCTGCAAACAGTTTATAAAATTATCGTAGGTTGCATTAGCCAACTTGTTTACATTCATGTTGAAAAAAAAATAACATTTTAGATGAACAACAAAAAGGTTGCCGCAGATCTGGTCGAGGGTGCAAAGAGCAATTTATAATAGACTCTGTGATATTAAAACAAGTGCAACTAACAAAGAAAGATTTATATACTACGTACATAGACTACAAAAAAGCTTTTGATTCTGTCCCTCATACTTGGCTCCTGAAAATTCTAGATATTTACCGGATTAATCCAACAATAATAACATTTTTAATTACTATCATGAATAATTGGACTACGCGATTAAGTATCAACACTCACACACAAACTATAGACACAGATATTATAAAAATTAAGCGTGGCATATTTCAAGGTACAGCAAAACATAAGTGGGCTTAAAGAATCCCACTTTTATTTTGCTTGGCATTTAACCCACTATCTAGTCAATTAAATGCATCCAATATTGGTTATCTACTTGAATATACAGATAGTACGGAATCACCATCAAAAGTATATCACATAAACCACTTGGAAACTTGCACTGCACTTGGAAGATTTAAAACAACTTACAAACATAACTGAAAGCGTCTCACTTGGTATGGGCATGGAGCTTGGGGTTGAAAAATGCAAAATTAATTCGGTCAAATTAGATCAGGTGTATAGTCATGACTACTAAACTCAAACGGGACAAATAACAAGCTCATTTGATGAAATGGAGATGTATAAATATTTAGGCTATCAACGATCGAAATTACTACATTATAATGAAATTAAGTCAACAATTTAAACACAGACTAAACTCGATTTTGAAGACTCATCTTGATGCAAAAAATACAATAAAAGCAATAAATACGTATGCCATATCGATACTACCTTATTCGTTTGGAGTGATAAACTGGACTAGTTCGGAGCTTAAGTACATCCAACGCTCAATAAATACGACAATGACGAAACAGAAAGCATCACCCACGGTCCCGTGTACAGAAAATGACTCTGTCTAGAATTGTAGGAGGCAGAGGTCTTATAGATATTACGAACCTACACAATCCACAGATCTCCAATCTTCGAGCATACTTTAATATTAAAAACTCCACTTTACATATTGCGATTGCACAAAATGATCACCAGCTTACACCGCTTAATTTAAAAAGACAGAAATAGACAAAACAACGAGAAATAAGTAAATAACCAAACCAAAATTATTGAATGGGCCCAGAAGTCTTTACATGGAAGGCACTATCAAGACAGACAAGTTGCGCTGGAATATTATAGGATTATCTGAGGTCCGAAGAGAGGGGGAGGACACGGTGATTCTCGAATCCGGCAACTTGTTCTATCACCGGGAGGGCGACCATCTGTCCCAAGGAGGTGTCGGATTTATTGTCCACAAGTCTCTCGTCAACAACGTTGTAAAGATTGGGAGTGTGTCGACGAGGGTCGAGTACCTGATACTCAGAATCACCAAACGGTATTCGCTGAAGGTCACGACCAAAAACAACATGCATCCTCCAAACTCACTAAACAAAAAACCAGCCTCATCTAAAACTCTTCCCAAAGCGCCCCACACCTAAATTAAATTGGAGAGGTCTCGTATAATGAAGTCAACGCTCCGTCCCCCTCGTGCTCTAATCCAGAATCCCGAAAACTTTCGGCTCGAGTTACGTAATAGCTTTCAGTGCCTACAAGATTGCAATTCAGTGGACGATATGAATGACAAGCTCGTGGAAACTGTCCTTGCGGTCGGAGCTAAGTTCTGCAAGACCCGCCGCAGAAGAACACAAAAACTCTCCGATCACACTCTTAATCTCATGGCTGTTAGACGGGAGATGAGGATGCAATCGTCAACAGATTTGACAGCATACAGGCAACTGAACAGACAGATCTCCAAATGCATGCGCCGAGACTTACACAACTTTAATACTGCTCGTATTAAAGAAGCGATCGAGCGGAACCAGGGCTCCAAAGTCTTTGCCAGAGATCTGTCTGCCAGTAAGAGCCAACTGTCAAAGCTGAAGACTGAGTGTGGCAGCATCGTTTCCGGGACACCTGAGATTTTGAGTGAGATTGAGCGGTTCTATGGGCAGCTGTACACATCATCGTTGGAGCCACACGCAAGTGTGAGTAACGATCCAAGAGCAAGTCTTATCCGACACTATTCCGATGATATCCCGGACGTCAGTCTAAGCGAGATTAGAATGGCTCTCCAGCACCTTAAAAACGGCAGGGCCCCAGACGAGGATGGAATTACAGCGGAGCTTCTGAAAGCGGGTGGAAAACCGGTACTTGAAGTCCTTCAGAAGCTCTTCAATTCCGTCCTCTATGGTGGCACTACTCCAGAGGCGTGGAGCAGAAGTGCGGTGGTCTTGTTCTTTAAGAAAGGCGACAACGCTCTCTTAAAGAACTACAGACCGATTTCCCTTCTGAGCCGCGTCTACGTACTGTTTTCGAGAGTCATTACGAATCGTCTCGCACGCAGACTAGACGACTTCCAGCCTCCCGAACAAGCCGGTTTCCGAAAAGGCTTCAGTACCATAGACCACATACATACCCTGCGGCAGATTGTACAGAAGACTGAAGAGTACAGTCTGCCACTTTGCCTGGCGTATGTGGACTATGAGAAAGCCTTTGATTCCGTCGAAATTTGGGCGGTGCTACAGTCCCTTCAGCGGTGCCAAGTTGACTGTCGGTATATCGAAGTGCTGAAGTGTTTGTACAGTAGGGCTACGATGGATATCCGAGTACAGAACCAGAGCTCGAAACCTATCCGACTGCAGAGAGGTGTAAGACAGGGTGACGTTATATCCCCGAAACTCTTCACCGCTGCATTGGAAGACGTTTTCAAGCTACTGGACTGGAAAGGATACGGTATTGACATCAATGGCGAGTACATCACTCACCTTCGATTTGCCGACGATATAGTCCTTATGGCAGAATCGCTGGAGGACTTAAGCACTATGCTCAATGACCTCACTAGTGCCTCCCAACGGATAGGTCTTAAGATGAACATGGACAAAACAAAGGTCATGTTCAATGTCCATGTCACACCTATGCCGGTAGTTGTTGGGAGCACTATGCTCGAAGTTGTTGACGAGTACGTTTACCTGGGACAAATAGTCCAACTAGGTAAGTCCAACTTCGACCGAGAGGTCAATCGACGGATTCAACTCGGCTGGGCAGCGTTCGGGAAATTACGATATATCTTCTCGTCAGGTATACCTCAATCTCTAAAAACTAGATTGTACAACCAGTGCGTGTTGCCAGTGATGACTTACGGATCTGAGACGTGGTCCTTCACTGCTGGCCGTATGAGGACGCTCAAGGTCGCTCAGCGAGCTATGGAGAGGGCTATGCTCGGAGTTTCTCTGCGTGATAGACTCAGAAATGAGGATATCCGCAGTAAATATATATACTTGCGATATATCACGAACCATATACCCTGATTTCTGACCTATATCTTAACCTTAACAAACAGTGTATATATTCATATATATATATATATATATATATATATATATATATATATATATATTTAATTCGAAAACATTACTCATACATATTTTGCCAGTTTATCGATACACAAGTCTCAGTATTCAAAAAGATAACAAGCCATCTACATTAGGTTGCACTTGTGTATGTTTTATACACGTACACATAAAAATTTGGGCGTATACGAAAATATTAATTTTTATATAAATTAAAATAACTAGGTGATTGTTAGTGCAAAGTTTCTTATTATTGTGGTAGAGCCACGCTGCAGCTATATTATGGTTGTAACACGTGTGTGTGGGCTCGATCGGGGAATCACCACACTCTCACAGAATACCAGTGTAAAATAGCAGCTTAATGTTGTTATGTTTAGTATAGTAAGTATAGAGAACCGGAGACCTTCCTTACAGTTAAAAAAAGCATTTCATCATAGTCCTCACGGGTAACATCTCCATTTTGATTCTTAATTGAAGATAAACTTCTATGGTCTACAGCATCCACTTACCATCATGTGGACTGTGTGCTCGTATGTCACGCCTATTATATAAAAAAAAACTTCAAGGTCTTAGTATTAGCTCCCTACATCTCGTATACACAATCAAATTTTTATGGTTATGAAAATCGACTTTTTTAATGAAAATAGCTAGAGAGATAAAAATGAATCTACGTACGATTATCTGTGCAAAATTTTATGGAATTCGAAAAATTAGTTTACCAATAAAAATGGCATCGGAGTTGTGATTAAGAATAGAATAGAATAATTTCATTCGATATAGATAACTGAAGTATTTATTGAAAGTAATTTATGCTTTTACCACTGGCTCGTAGTAGTAGTAGATCCAGCGAGAAACCCAGCAGGACATTTCTTTTGAATATTTATTAAAAATCGTGTAATTACATATGGAAACATTTAGCAGCATGGTAACGAATAGTGATCACCTCATTTCCAAAGGATATTATTAATTACAATAATAAACATACTCTTTAGTACCTCTAAATTGTCTGTCAAATAAAAAATTTTAACATTTTGATAGATAAGTTCCACATAATATTTTCTGCGACTTTGCCCCATAAAGCAATAACTGACTCTTTGGAGTAGAGTAATTGATATTTTTTTTATAGAAGAGGGGGCAAACGAGCATGCGGCTCACCTGATGTAAAGTGACTACCGCCGCCCACGATTAACCGCAACACCAGAATTGCAGGTGCGTTGCCGGCCATTTAGAAAGGAGTACGCTCTTTTCTTGAAGGTACGCAGGTCGTATCGGTCCGGAAAAATCGCCGGTGGTAAACTATTCCACAGAGAGGTCGTACGCGGAAGAAAACTCCTTTTGAAACGTACAGTGGTGGACCGCCAAGCATCCAGATGGTGTGAATAGTATCGGGACGTTTGCCGCATAGTGCGTTCACGAAATTTGGCGGCTGGGATTAATTCTAACAATTCCTCAGAGCACTCCCCATGGTATATGCGAAAGAAAATGCAAAGAGATGCAACATCTCTTCGCAGCGCCAGTGAATCGAGCCGATATAACTAGATTGTGCTCGAGCCTAGTATTAACGTTGTAATGTGATAAAAATTAAGTAAGCAATAAAACAGTCCAACGGCTGTGGACGTGTAGAATTTGGCTTACACAGCAATCCCCCCCTTCGCGTGTGAGCTGTATGTTAGGACATAAATTTCAACCTGTTTTTCACACAATATACTTTGGACCGTCTTACGAGTAACATGCCTTTTATTTGAACACCTGAAGAACCCATCATATTACAGAGCGACCATGCCTGACCCAAGAAAGAAGTCCTAAGAAATCAAGAAAGAAGTCTCAAGTACAACAAAAAACACAAGATGGGAAAAAGCCAATCTAAAGAACAAGTATTCATAGCCCAGAACGCCAACGGAGCAGCATCAGCCACAATCACACTACAACAGGAAGATTTAAAATACTACAATTTGGAAACCCTAACAATCATCATCGTCGCTCTGGTAGCTGCCGCCATCATGTACTACGCCATAAAAAAGTGTCGTCAAGCATCCATCAGAACATTGAGACGAGAATTGAACGCCATCTCAATGGACAACTTAAACCGCCCAGCCCGCGTTTAAGCCTCATCACGTACATCAAGAGGTGTCTAGGAAAAAACCCGACCCACATCAAGAGGTGTCCAGGGAAAAACCCGACCCACATCAAAAGGTGTCCAGGGAAATACCCGGCCCAATTCAAGAAGATGACAGCACAACCTGGAGCCCCAACGACCACCTTCGTGCCCGGCCCGTCTTCGAACCGCACCGATGTACACACCTCGTCGCCGAAGTCCCATAGAAATCGAATAGGTTAACCAAGTAAGCCGTACTCTGTCCTTTTACCAATAAAATAAGATAATATTTTTATTATGTCTGCTAGTGTTTTAACGTTATGACCTTGTTAGAATTGCAAAAATTACAAAATGTTTTAGAACAAATTAGGGAATATTTAGTTAAAATCGGCCCCTCTCGTAGAGAACGTTCAGACACTGCTAAAAATGAAGTTACTACAGCAACAAAATTGTACAGTAGTTTGGAGTATATTTCGTCTCAAATTAAGGTTAAATTCGAAAATTCTGAGATAAGCAATGAGAACTTGCCGCACATAAATAAGTGTATAGACAACATACATTCCACCTATAAGAAAATTATTCTCTTATTGCAAATAGAACATTCTTTTCAGCCAATTGTCACAATGGGTACTGAAAGATTTGATTTGAAAACAGCAATTTTCTTACTTCTGATTATGAATAAACGGGAAAACGTAACTAACCAATTGATAGACAGTATCCTATTGTACAGTAGTATGCTTAATAATAAAGGTAATGAGCAGCTAATACACTTTGTATTAAAAACCAGGTTCACAGACAGTGCAAAGCTGCATCTTCAAAATAATTATAAAGACGTGAACTCTCTAGTTACGGATATATATCTAGTTACGATATACACCTGCTTCAAAAGAAAACTGCAGTAGCCTTACAAACACAACTTTTTAGTACCAAACAGGTTTGTAGGTCCATTGAAAAATTCGGCTCCGAAATTGAGCAACTTTTCATCAATTTAACATTAGCTCAAGCCGACGGGGACGACGGGAAATATGATACCATACATCCATTAAATGAAAAAATGGCTATAAAACGCTTTTCCGACGGTCTGTCCGATGCGAGATTGAGCACAATCATCATCTCAGAGGCCATTCAAGCAGCAGTCGATGAAAACACAATTAGTTTTAGTGGTGAACAGGTGATGAATTTTAGGCAACACGGTTGCAACCGATTTAGTAATAGGCGCGGTCGTGCTAATTCATACAGAAATAATTATAATCGGAATTACAATCATCATGGTCACCCTAGCAACTCGACTACTCGTAATCATAATAATACGCCTCGAACGGAGCAATTCCGAGATAGTTTTCGCGGTAGATTCCAGCGTGGAACCCAGAGAGGTCAGCATACAAATCACTCATCCTCTAATACATACTCAGGACGTATTTTTCAAACACAGTCAGAGCCCGCGGTAGAGAAGGAATGTACTTTTAAATTACAATGTAAATAGCGTAGTCCGTTTAAGTACAGAAATAAATCATTCATTAAGTCTTTTAGTAGATAGTGGCGCAAGCCTTTGCGTATTGAAACATGAGTGGCTACTTGAGCATCCTCAATACGATAACAAATTATGCTAAGATAAAATCACTATTAAAGGCGTAGGTGGTAAATTAGTTTCTGAAGGATATGTATATTTAGACTTAGTAAGTAATAATGTTTTTTAGGGCAAAAGTTTTATGTTTTTAAGAATCTAGCTTGTTCCGCTGACGGAATACTAGATGATTTTTTGAAGCGATATAACGCTATTATAAATTACGAATCCAATTCACTTACCTTATCAAATAACGGAATCGTAATAAACTTAAGTATTGATAAAAATAAGGGTCATCACACACACTTGATACCAGCACGGTGTGAAATAATAAAATACATCCCTTATTCTTGTAAAGATGATAGCGTAGTTTTAACGCAAGAGATTAGCGATGGAATTTATATTGCGGGAATGATTTGTAGGCCATTTAATGGTAAAATTCCTTTAAGAATTTTAAATACAATAAATGAGGACGTTACCTTAGATTTTTCAAATATTCTGGTAAAATCCATAAATAATTTTGACGTTTGTCATCTCGAAAAGGAGGACAAATCAGTACAGCGAGTTAAGACGTTGTTTGAATTCCTTGACCTCAGTTACTTAAATAGAGAAGAAAGGCTAGGTATCGAACGGATTTGTGCTAAGTACGCAGATGTGTTCCACATGCCAGGAGATTCTTTATCAGTAACCAATTTCATGGAGCATAATATTGTTTTAGAAGAGAACGTGATCCCCGTTTATTCCAAACCTTACCGTATCCCTCATGCCTTGAGGGGTGGAGTTGAAAAGCAGGTTCGGGAGATGTTAGATAACGACATAATCGAGGAACTCGTCTCCGAATGGTCTAGTTCTGTTCTTTTGGTGCCAAAGAAAGCTGATAAATCAAACGAAAAAAAACATTACCGAAATTTTAGATTCACTTGCAAGCAGTATTTATTTTTCTAAATTAGATCTTTCTCAATCATACTACCAGCTCTCCTTAAATCCTGATTCACGAAAGTATCGTTTAGCTTGAATAAGATGTATCAACTTTCTTTGGACGAAGAGTCACGAAAATATACTACATTTACAGCTGGAAAGCAATACCAAATGAAGCGCTGTCCAATGGGGTTAAACACTAGCGCCAGCTTTTTTTCCAGACTAATGATTATAGCTATGGCAGGACTCAATTATGATAAATGTTTCATTTATTTAAATGATTGCGTTGTAATTGGGAAGTCAACTTCCCACCATAATAAAAATCTCATCGATGTATTAAATAGATTGAGAAAAGTGAAACTTAAATTAAACCCGATGAAATGTGAGTTTTTAAGTAGAGAAATAGTTTACCTTGGTCATAAAATAACATCAGGACTATTCCCCGATCCAAGGAAAATTGCCGTAATAAACAATTACCCAACACCGACTTCCGCGGACGAAGTCAAACGATTTGTCGCGTTTGCAAATTATTATAGACGATTTATATCCGGTTTTGCGAATTTAGTATTTTTTTAAAAAAAGTCAAAATATTTGTATGGTCTAACGAATGCCAGAAATCTTTTCAAATACTAAAAAATGCTTTAACGAACCCCCTGTCTTAGACTATCCGGATTACTCGAAAACGAATATTTTTACTTTAAATGGGAACATTTTTAGATTACATACTATCTAATGGGAATGGCAAAGTCATCGCGTATAAGAATTAGAACTGTTAGCAATCGTCTGGGCAGTACGTCACTTTAAGCTTTATTTATATGGTAGGAAGTTCAAAATTTATTCTGACCATAGACCTTTAGTTTATTTATTTGGATTAAAGGACCCATCCAGTCGTTTAACCAAATTTCGCCTGTACTTAGAATACGACTTTACCGTCGAATACGTCCCAGGTCGAAATAAAGCAGCTGCAGATGCCTTAAGTCGACTCTCGGTGACGTCACAAGACCTAGAAAACATGCACGGAAAAGTCCTAGTAGACCTAGAAAAACCGTGTGAGCGATATAGGAACGATTCGAGCTTATTTATTTCCGACGCTAATTTTTGCTCATACGTACAATCAGCGATTGTAGCATTGCAGGACGAAATTACAAGGATATTAAACGATTTTCATAATATATAACCCACTAGTGGATATCCAGGCATTAACCGCATGATAAGTAACATTAAAAAATATTATTTTTGGCCAAGAATGTCCAATGACGTAATAAGGTATGTTCATAGTTGTAAAAGTTCTCAAACAAAAATGTTCGAGAACCATTTACTATTACTTGCACTGCAAGAATAAGTTTATATTTAATGGGCCCACTAGATTCAGATAATAATAAATATATTTTAAATTTACAATGTGACTTAAGTAAGTTTGTAGAACGAAAACTTCGTTCGTTCGTGAAACTGTTGCGCGATCATTCGTAAATAACTTTATATTATGTTATGATATTCCAAAACAGATTATCAGTAACAAAGGCACAGAATTCACATCTTCTATCATGACAGAAATTTGCAAATTATTAGGCATAGAAAAACTAGTTTCTACACCATATCACCATGAAACTCTCGGTGGACTCGAAAACACCCATAAACACGAAAATATTAAAACCGATTGGAGCGATTGGATTCCATTTTGGTGTTTCTCATTTAATAACAGCGTACATTCGGAAACGAAATATTCACCGTACGAATTAGTTTTCGGAAATTTGTAACCTACCTAGTAACTTATCGATTACAATTGATCCTATGTACAACTATGATGATTACCCGAAAGAGTTGAAGTACAGATTACACATAGCACAACAAGACGCTAAGAATAATTTATTAGAATCTAAGAATTTAAGAAAGACTAAATACGACAAGAAACGTAGTAGTGTAAGTTATAATCCAGGAAACTTGATATAGTTAAAAAAACAAACGGGCAATCAATGAGATGGTTTATATGAAGGTCCATTTACAGTGGTGGAGGATCTATCACCTAATGTAAAAATAATTAAGAATAACAAGGAGATAATAGTACACAAGAATAACACCAAACCCTTTTATTCTTAGTTATTTCCCCTATCATTAAGTTTTTATATAATTAGACAGAATATGTAAAATTAAATTTTTTAAGTTCCTTTTCATAAAAATGTTAGATTGTATTTTTTAAGATAACTTGTGCATAATGCGTGCATGTCACGAACATTTTTTTTTTGTAAAAGGGAGTGTGTACCCTATACTTTTCGGGGAAGGTGTAATGTGATAAAAATTAAGTAAGCAATAAACTAGTCCCACGGCTGTGGAAACGTGGACTCACTCCCACGGACGTGTGGAATTCGGCTTACGCAGCAATCCCCCCCTTCGCGTGTGAGCTGTATGTTAGGACATAAATTTCAACCTGTTTTTCACACAATATACTTTGGACCGTCTTACGAGTAACATGCCTTTTATTTGAACACCTGAAGAACCCATCATATTACAAAGTAATAATATTTAGGAAGGTTACTTAACGCTACGCCCCAATAATAAGAAATACCAGTGATTAATATTTTTAACACTTAAATACAATAATATATACAGACAATATATAATAACTCACTTCCTCCTTCGAATACAGTTTCTGATCGGATCCCGTGTACTGCGCAAAGCCCAGAGCAAGGTTGGTCCTAGGCACTATGGTCACTTTGAGCAAGGCGTCAGTGTGCTCCAAAAGCCAACCGACCAACGCATGACCTGACTCGTGGTACGCAACGATCTTCTTTTCTGCGGGAGACATCGCGTGACTGCGCTTCTCTGTACCACCTGCGGAAAAACATTGGTCACGTTGTTTTTTATACAAACACACACACACACACACACACACACACACACACACATAATATATATATATATATATATATAAACTACTACATCCAGTAGCTGTTCCCCGCGACTTCTTTGTCTTCATTGTTGTCTTTGACTTTCGTGGAAATTATTACGAATGGATTTCATGGATTTTAATTTTTTGCGCGGAACCCCAATTATTTCTCTAAAATAAAAGTAGTCTAAGTTACTCCTTATAACATTAGCTATATGCCAGTGAGTCCCGTCACAATCGGTCCAGCCAAACTATACGCCCAAGTAACTCGAAATTTGTTCCACTAAAATACATATTATAAATAGGGTGTTTACTGCGTGTAATAGATTGATGATGGTTCAAGTTAAGAGTACCTTTAACTGATAAGCATGTATGCATAGATACATAGATGTGGAAAAAGGGAGCGAGGTGTGTCAGGATCGTGCCACATGGAAGTCTGAAGCCTCTGTCTAGCCCTTTGGGTAACAGATGTGAAACTTTATGTATTTATGTACAATGTGACAAGGGCTCCGTAGAGCTATTTATAGTTGTATACATCTAAACGATAATTCTATGCGTATCGCAAGGGGTCAACAAAACTTTTTTCTATAGAATAAGAGTGACAAACGAGTACACAGTTCACCTGATGGTAAGTGGATGCTACGAATCAAAATGCAACTGCGTTGTCACCCGTGAGGACTAAGATGGAACGCCTCGTTTCCAGTAAAAAGGATCTCCGGTCTCTACACTCAAAATACTAAACACAGCAGCGTTAAGCTACTATTTCACGCTGGTATTGTGTGATAGCGTGGTTCTTCCTCGGTCGAGCCGACCCATTCGTGCTACAACTATACTACTAATATAACTACAGTATGGCTCTACCACATATAAAACTTTCTTTTCTTCCTTAAGTAAAGCGCAAGTCCGGTCGTGCTTGGAGTACTGCTGTCACATATGGGCTGGTGCTGCAAAATGCCAGAGCAATGCAAGAGTGAATAGGCGTTTGTTACGCTAAGACAGTGCGATTTACCATCTGAGGCTGCATCACCACTTACCACCAGGTGGGGTTCTGGTCAAGCACTGGCTTAACTAAAAAAAAACAAATGGTAAAATTAAAAATGTTGTTCAACCGACATTAATATAACTGTATTCGAAGACAATTAAATACTCATTATTAAAGATAACTCAAAAACTATGTTCAGATCTTGATTAAATTTATATGGGACACGAGAAGCACCAGCTTTCAAATAAAGAAAGAATCATCAAAATTGGTTCACCCAGAGAAAAGTTTTGAGATAACACACGTAAAAAAACTGCAGTAATATAATGCAATCTTCCCCTGCGGTTGGTCATCACACCCATTATATTATATCCCTATGATACAATCTATACTGGGGGAGGCACATATTCAGCAGCGAAAAGTTATAAGCTATATAACGGTAGTTAAAATCTGATACTAATTACAAACTACTTTTTATAATAAGGCGTGATGAAATAGACTGTGAACGACGTTTAATACCAAGAATCCCATTTCGTCCAATGGGAGTGGAAAGAGAAGACTGTGGGAATTTGTAGATATGTAATACTTATTTTTAGGCGTCACTACCATCAAAACCTGATAGATAAGTGGTGGCGAAGCCTTAGACAGTAAATGTTTAATTGTCTCAAAAGCCTATTAATGCCTTGAATACATCGGACGGTAGGGCAAACGCGGGTAAATGATTGTATTCCTTAGCTATAAGATGAAGTAGTAGTAGATTTTAAGGGAGGCGTCCTCGTCGTCAAAGTGACTCTCCCCCCTTCCACTTGCTTCTTCCTAGCTACATCCATATAATCTGCTACTTCACCTTAGCGTTAAGGCATTGGATGTGTTTGGCAGAAAAAAGCGCTAGCAAGCGCTTGTACGCAAAATGGCGAAACTAAACAGTTTTCGGCCAGGACACGTTTGCTAACTTCAGTAGCGCTGACACAATCCATTTTGCTTATTTAATTTGTTTGTTTTGAAGTAGAGTTTATAAGTTGTTTTTTTTATAGGATAGGGTGACAAACGAGCACACAGTCCACCTGATGGTAAGTGGATGCTGCGGCCCACATATGATGTAGATGTCCTACATCTATCCTCGATTACAAATCAAAATGCAGATACGTTGTCACCCGTGTGGACTAAGATGGAATGCCTCATTTCCAGTAAAAAGGGTCTCCGGTTCTCTAAATTTCTCTCGGTCTTTTGTGCAATATTAGTTTTAAGTAATATAATGACATGAATAAACATATACATGTTATTAAAAATTCATGATTTGTAAGTTTTTAATATGAATACTTTACAAACATATATTTAAATTAGGTTAGGTTTCCCGGTTAAAACTAACTTCGTGTCCGCTTACGATTGCCATTTTGCTTACAAGCGCTTGCTAGCGCTTTTTTCTGCCAAACGCACCCATTCTTTCTTAGTGCTTAAAAATTACATTATTTGACGTAGGCGAGGTGGCTTAACGATCTTGCACGGAACAAGTATTTGTGTGGCCTACAAGTAATTGTTCCGGGTCTGGATATTTGTTCTTGTGGAATTTATGTATGTGAACTATCCCGACAATATAAGAGAAAATCCTAGTGTGGGTTGAAGTAAAGCTGATTTTTTTAATATAAATAAGAAAAAAATATTATGTTGATTTCTACGTCCATTTACTCGCAATAGACAACATGAAGCGACAGTAGCCTAATAATGGCAGGGCGCGGATCGCGAACTCAAAAGGTCATTGGTTACCTTGAGCTTACCAGGAGTGGTTAAAAGTAATATTAGTAATGCTAATTAATAAGATTACTAATATTTTTTAACCCTTCTTATTAAAAAAAATATTAAAAAAGTATACACGTATATCCAAAGCTGAATAACGACTAACCAACTACTTTCTCGATGGCGTACTCCAAGTCGGCCGCTTTCACTATCGTCTGCTTGTACCTTGCCGCATGGAGTGCAGCCTCATTGCAAACATTGGCGATATCAGCGCCACTGAACCCGGGCGTCAGGTACGCTAGTCTGAAACAACAAAGTAGCTCTGCATGTGATCGAGAATTGCCGGATACGTTCCTTATATATATATATATATATATATATATATATATATATATATATATATATATATATATATGAAGAGCAGTGGTAGCTCAGATGGTTAACGCTCGCTGTAAATATAACAGAACGCGAGTAACCCGGTTTCGATCCCCGCCGGCACCAATGAAATCGTTAATTGCAATTTTAAGTGCTGATTTACCACGTGCTCGGCGGTGAAGGAAAAACATCGCGAGGAAACCTGCATGTCTGTGGAATAAAAAAAATATTTCGAAGACATGTGAAGTTCGCCAACACGCATTGGGGCAGCGCGGCGGACACTTCTTTGCCCCTCTCACAAATGAGGGGAGGCCTGTGCCCAGCAGTGGGACGTATATAGGCTGTAACTTTACTTTTAACTTTTTTCCTTATTTATCAGGCTGTAAGACGGCTCTATAATAAACGAATTTTACGGATTTAATTGCGTTTAAGTTTAACTTTTTTTGATTCCCGACGTTTGGGTGTTTCACACCACATACGAGGGCGGCACTGAAAATTTCGGGAATCAAGGAAGTGACACAACATTACTATTTAAAAATGTATTTATTGCTTTTCGAAGTATTCTCCGCGAAATTTGACACATTTTTCCATACGATGGAACCAATCATTGAAGCAACCATTCCATTCGGAAGTTGGGGTCTCCAAAATGGCCGTTTTGTAGGCGTCAACAGCTTCTTCAGGTGATGAAAATCTCTGTCCACGCAATTTATTCTTTATTTTTAGGGAAAGTATAGAAATCGTTAGGGCTTAGGTCGGGTTTGTACGGCGAATGGTATAATAATTCTATGTTTTCTTGCTCTAAAAACTCTTTTGTTCTGTGTGCAGTGTGAGAACTCACATTGTCGTGATGGAGGATGATGCGGCGGTTGCAGTTCTCTTTACGGAGTTCAGAAACGACCTGTGGCAAACAAATGCTAGCATACCATTCTGTATTAACCGTTCTTTGTCCCTCAAGAGAAATAGTCGTAACATGGCCGGTTTTGGAGACAAACACTCCGTGAACGAACAATTTTTGTTGACTTTAACTCATTTTCGAACACCCAAACTCGTGACTGGTTTTTTGTTTCGGGTTCGTACGCGTATATCCAGGATTCGTCACCTGATACGATGTATACAGCATTTGAGGATCCTGCGTGGAATCTTTCGAGAGTTCTGACGCACCAAGTAACGCGAGCCGCTTTTTGCTCTTCACAGAGCGAATGCGGTATCCATCGGGAAAACAACTTTTTTTTACACCTAATTGTTCATGCAAGATTATTTATATTTGACTCATGCCAATGTCTAAAGTTGCCTGAATTTCGCGGTATGTCACATGTCGATTTTCCTCAATCAGCTTACGCACAGCATTAACGTTTTCTTGGGTGACTGCAGTTTTCGGACGAGCTTGACACATCCACGTTGAAATTCAGGAAACCAGCGATAAATTGTGGGTTTGGATGAGGCTTCATCACCAAATGCAGAAATCATCCGGTCAACACACTGCTTTTGTGTTAAACCACTTCGAAAGTCATAATAAATCATCACTCTTGAATTTTCTCGAGTCAATTCCATTTTCTCAACGACTAAACAAGTTTGACAAAACCTTGTGACAAGAATCTTTTTTTTAAATAAATAAATGGTGTTCGATTTTTAAAGCCAAGGAGTTTTCAATTAAAAAGATTTTAATATGACAGGAACAGTGAAAATATTCCATTCCCGATACTTTTAGTGCAGCCTTTGTATGGTCACTGATGAGGGGGGACAGAACTTTTTACCGATTTCTGGACCACAGCATTCACTTGCCTTCAGGTAGACTGTGTGCACGTTTGTCACCCTTGTTCTATTAAAAAATTACATGTCCTTGAAATATTTTTAGTTCATAACTACAACGGACATAAATTTCCTTCACTTCTGCGCATGTGGTAAACCACCAGTGACGTTGGGGATACGACTTAAAGGCTAGCATACGAACTAGGCCATCGAATTATATTACTAGCGTATAGAACAGACATCACGAACCAAAAGTATGCATCATTTTGGTAAGTTAGAACAAAAGTTCGCTGCAGCGCTAAAATAACAACTATAAAACCAACGCTAGTTTGCATTAGGGATCAGTTTTCTCGCAACCAAAACGTCATAAGCGCCAGGAATTTCATGGCTCTTACGCGTATCGTTCAACGTAGTGTACAAGTCGCTCCCAAAGATTTTACATTTTGCCCGATTCTCGTGATTGTAACAACGACAAAAACTTTAAAGAGTTTTAAACGTTTAAATGTCTACTTACCGATGAAATGTTAAACCATCACTTTTTTGATGTTCTGGAGTGTTTACTGTAGTCTTTAAGAACACAACCTGGCATTTTGAAGTTGTTATTTATGCGAAGCGAACACGACTCGTCCGTGCGGGCGTTGGACACTCACTAAACATTTGCGGTACAGTACAAAATCATGCAAGGTGTTGTCTTCTCTATACGTGGTAGTAATAACTCAATAAATTAGGCACACTATGAGCGCACGATACCAATTCAATTGACTTTTTTTGTAGAATATGGGTGACAATCAAGCACACAACCATGAAGGTTAGAGAACAGGAGAACGATCGCCGTAGAAAATAGTGTCCCAGAAATATGGACACCATCAGTAAGGCGCTGCGATCACTAAGTGCAGTCAATAAAAGTGATTTTCAGTCTATTTTTCCGATCAGATGCTAAACCACTTGCACATCCACGCACAATAAAATATTTCTCCATTTTTTAATGTTTCTTTTTGTGAAAATTACAAAATTACGGAGCATGAAAATTTTCTACGAAAAAATGAAATGAAAATTTGTACATTATTCCACTAACTTCATCTACTTGTACTCATAAACAGCTAACTTCGCAGCCACTACTCACCGACGTCAGCGCCACTATAAATGCTACAATTTTCAAGGACAGTCGGGCTATGCTTTAGTACGTAGTGGTCGTTCTCCTGTTCATACACACAATCTACCTGATGGTAAGCGGATACTGTTGTCCATAGACATCTACATTTATCCACCACTACAATTTAAAATACAGATGCGTTGTCACTCTTGAGAAGCATGGCTGTACAACGTTCAGTTTACTGCCAAAATCACTCTGTAATCACTAATTTTTATGGAACCATCATAATAATATATTGAATAACTCATTTCGTCTCGTGCATGTCGTGCTATGGAGATAGATGAGCGATAGATGGCGTTATAACCAACTCGTTTAATATTATGGTTTTTATTTACAAACCGTTACTGTTTTAGGTCAAAAACGACGCAAAGTTACATACTTGTCGGAAAATTTAAATTTAAATCACAATGTACACAAAAAAATAATGACAGCATCTTTGTAACTTTAAACTAAATCAGTCTCAGTATATCGAAAATAAAGTTCGCAGCTTACAAAACAAAGAACTAATCCTCTCGTCCGCTCGCAGTCGACTAGACTAGTTACGGAGAATTGGCCGTAACAGTATCATAACATTGTAGTTTTTGCCTAGTCCCGCTGATCTTACCGCTTTGTACTTGTAAGGGGTAGGGTTTCACTTACCGCTTAAGATAGTACGGTGGTAGTTCTTCCAAGACGATGCTCTTGCAATGGCGCTCGAATATCTCTTCGCGCTCTTGCAGCGTCGGCAGATCGATCAGAATATGTCGGTCAAAGCGTCCGGGTCGTAGTAACGCCTGTGGATTGTACATAGAAATAGCTTGTATTCTGTTAATTCGACTGACACGACCAAAGCGACATCTTGTGGATAATTTTGTAATCTATTTACTGCACTACTGTAGGCGGATACTACGGACTTCCTTACACAAAAGACATGTGTCAATCATTCATTTCTCGTGACCGAATTCTAGTAAATTTCATCACGCAAATTAATCATTCAAATGGATCATTTCTGGCTCCAGTACCCTACACTAAAAAGAATTCATAGAGACCATTCGGGGTTTGGTCGGTTTTCGACTCATTCACAATTCACATCAATCACGAGTTAAAAAATTTCCGTCAATTTTTTGTGATTGGCTGTACCGGAACATTCAAAAACAGATGAATGAACCATCAATACTTTTAAGTGTACCAGCTCAAACGAACGAATCATTCATGATAGACACATGTCTATTCACATCCATATTACCATTCACATTTTCTTATGTAGCCACTGTGATTGGCCCACCCGGGCGGAGGTGATCTTTAATGCTTTCCATGCCTCTTTTGAATTCACTTGTGTACTGTTGACATTGAAGGAGCAGACTCTTGTTAAACGGCCACCATTTCTTAGTGGACGTGTTTTGAGATTTTCTTTCTTAAAAGAGGAATTTAACCACCGCACGGTGTTCGATTTTTTTCAACATTGTATAGTGAGTCATTCCCGTCGCCTATTTACGTTACGTAAGAAGTAATGAAGTAATCAAGATGAAATTTCATAATGATTTCTTATATTTACGCGAACACTACACATTGAAATAATACTAATTTTTACGGAATTTATCGCAGTCTGTGAACATGTACAGGATCGCCCCCGTCACTACATCAGATTTGATAGACCACAAATCCTCGCTAAAGAACACCGATTCCTTCCAAGGATGATTCGCGAGGCTATTGAAATCAAAAAACATCCTAATTTCAATAGAGAAGATGGCTGGGTGCTACCATCTGCTTGGGATCCTATAATAAATAAAATTAAATCCCAACCCAAGCATACAACTGCAAGACTCCATGATACCATAAGTTCATACTGTGTAGATCGGAACAAAAGTTAAATTTTAATCTATGGTAACCGCGGTTAACTATGACAGCTGGACGTTGAACATCTCAGTCCTTCCCGTGACCATGGGTGCTGTAAAGCTCTCGAAACGTCGGGTAAAAAAGTTAAATATACGCGATAAATTCCGTAAAAATTAGTATTATTTCAATGAAATTTCATATATATATATATATATATATATATATATATATATATATATATATATATATATATATATATATATATATATATATATATATATATATATATATATATATATATATACCCTCAGGTAGTGTCATTAGATAATATTTTTTTTAATTACTCACATTATTAGCAAATCACTAATGCCGAGAATACATTGAACGTCCCTCGTATAATATGAGTAGAAAAACAAGCTAACCAAAAGTACATTTTATCTTTCAATAGCTTACGGAGGAATCGTTCGGAATAATTCCAGCCGCACAATTTCACCATCACACATCACGACAAAAATCGAGATGCCATCCATACCATCTGGATGACTGGCGGTCCACAACTGTGCGATTTAAAAGAAGTTTTCTTCCTCGCACAACTTCCATGTGGGCGTTCCACGTAAGCACTAAGAGGGGAGCATTTAATTTGCTTGATTACGTCAGCAATAATTATTTATTTCATTTTTCGGTTTTCTGCCAAATTTAGTCGATTTGATTTTAAACAAATATGATAACTCGTCTATGCTCGAAAGCGAAACACATATTCTGGGATTCCCCAAACGCTCTGTGAATTCACCTTTACTCGCTCATACGAATACGGGAATTACTGCACGCGCAATTCATTTATCTAAATTTGTTTACACCACTTATTGGTTCGGTTCGGTATTATTGAATTTGCCGTGTTGCGAGATAGTGTTTGTTTTACCGTTGATCTACTCCCGCCAATGGTTTAAAATGTCGTCTAATATAGACAAATATAAATTATACCAAAAATTATTCGAAAATTAAAAAAATCTAATACAAATACAATACGGCCGACGTATCTTGGCGAGTCTGAATATAGGCTCTGCGAAGTTTAGCGCATGAACACTCGTGAAGAAAACTGTTATTGTCATTTTTTTATATATACCAATGTACAAATAAAATTTCCCTAATACAGTGACCAAAAATATCAAAACACTTTGGAGACATTATAAATTAAAGATTCAATTTTGATACCTCACCTTTCGATAGGGGCAGATTTTATCACAAACACATACAATATTATTTACATTTAATACTTTTTATTTATTTACACTTATTATTATTTAATCACTGTCGCTGAGGGGGGAAATTCCTAACATAAAGTCGTCGGCCCCTTGTGTACCATGTGAGGTACTTGGCATAGGTTCATCTTCGTAATCGTCGCTCTCACTTTCAGACTCACTTTCTGAATCTGAAGCTGTATTAATGATGAATAATTGATCCGTCATTTCGTCAATAATATGGTCGCTCTTCCTATAGTCATGTTCGACCTCTTGCACTTTTCTGCATAAAGCACTCCATTCATTCTGACCCATTAAATTTACTTTTTCTTGTATGAGCTCCATTGTCCGGGTTACGTTCCAGTCGACGTTTTTAGCGGCTACGTGCCCTTTAATGGCAGCCCACACCATCTCGATGGGGTTTAAATCGGGATGATATGGGGGTAAACGAAGGACATCGTGGTTGTTTTGTTTAAACATTTCATCTATTACGTATTTTTTATTCACGTCTTTGTTTTTTTTTTATTAGATCGTAAAGTTGTGGTTTACGCATGTCCTTTTCATATGGTATACCCTTTTCTAATAACCACGATTCCATTTTTGCCTTCTTGTCATTAGATGTAGGGGCAGGATCCATTAATTTGTTGTGGTACGGAGCATTATCGATAACCACCACCGAGTTAGGGCTCAAATTTGGAATCAGTTGGGTCCGTAACCATTTCTCATAATTTTTGAAATTCATGTCATCATGATAGTCTCCGGTTTTGCTGCCAGATTTGAACATTAGTAGCGCGTTCGGAACAAACCCTGCTTCTGACCCAGCGTGTACCATCACTATCCGCTGACCTTTTGATATCGGGCGCTTTAGTCCTTGAGCGGAACCATCTGACCACGCCTTACCTTTTGTATGTGATGAGTGGGCATACGACTCGTCAGTGAATACAATTGGTCGCCCTTCGTCCCTGTATTTTTTCATTGCCTTCAAGTACAAGATCCTTTTCAGGCGAATGTCGGTCTTCTCTATAAGAACCATTCTATTGGTTTCGGTCTTTCGCCACTTGAAACCCAAGTTTTTGATAATTGTCTTTAAGCTCGTTTTACCACCTTGAAAATTTATATCCCGTTTGAGTTTCGCTAGTAATTTGTTTATCGTCGGCATTTCTTTTTCAGTTTTGTGGAAGTTGTGTATGCATCTTTTTACTACTCCCTGGTCAAAATTATCCATATCAGTAATAGGTTTTGATCTAGACCTTTTTTTACCAGGCGTGCGGAATACTGAAAGTAAGCCCGAAATATTGCCTTCAGTTGCGATCCGCTGTACTGTGCGTTGGGACACACCAGTTGCGTTAGCAACTCTTAAATAAACTTTATCGACATCTTTTACGCCTTCTTCTTTTTCTTTTTTCATATATTGCGTTAAATCGTAAATAATTTTTCTCGCCTGGCGATTTAACACACTGTTATGTTTTGGTGGCATGTTTGGCGAATAATATAAGTGCTAACTGACACTTGCAAATAAAACAAATAAAACAAATAAAACAAACAAAAAAAACTTAACACTATTAATAAAAACAAACAACAATAACAACGAAAACTTTTGTAACCGACTGTGCTCAAGACAGAGATAGCGACACGAACACGACACCAATGCTAACGTGTGACTGAGAAATATTACCGTGTACCGAGCATTGCCGAATAAGCACGAAGCTTTACGAAGTAACCAGAAAGGGATGTCCAACACGCGTGCCTGAGGGTGTTGTTTAATCGATTTTTATTCAAATCGATTAAAATTAAGACATAAAAATATATTTATTTGCAATTTATAAGGAGGTTCTAAATTTTCTCAAATAGTCGTTACTCAAGAAGACGTTAATAGATAATTGATATTTAAGTACATTATGTCTTTCAGCTGAGAAAATAATATGTTTTTAGTTTTTTTTTTATTTAAGTCGAAATCTTGTTTATTATCAACAAAATTCACTATATTTGTAAATCTATTTCGTTTAATATCTTATGTTTAGGCCTAATTTAACGTTTGGCGGCCTGCGTCGGAGCTCGGGTCGAGCGGGAGGCGAGCCTGACGGCTGAGGCGCGGGGGGTGCGGGCTGGTGCGGCGTCCGGCCGCGCCGGCGTCGGCGTTTTGCGGATCACTTGCCGCAGAGCTTGGAACTGAGTAGTTGCGCGTCGTGTTAATAGCTTAGTCGCCCGCTGCCTCTGACGCCTATACTTCGCGAACCTGAGTTGTTTGCAACGCGGCCCGGTGATATTGCATTTTTCACAAAGGTCGAGTTTGTTGTAACGCGAGTTCGGTTAAATCTTGTTGGATTTTATTGGATTAACCTAATGACAATTGACTTGACTCCAATTAACAAGTGAGAAACGAGTGTAATTTCCTAGATTCTTAAATTTTTGTGACGGACTGCCACTTCGATATAAAGAATAAAGGTGAAGCCTTGGGATCGGCGGTTCTGCAACCAGCGGGAAGTCAGGTTACATAATTTAACACAATCACAACACAACACAGTCAAGCACGCCCACACTTACACCTGAATCTTCCTAGGGTTGACCCTACTTCGAAGAAATAGGTAAGTTTTGTTTGGTTCCCTTTTTACCGCTAACGTGTAATATTCCACAAGCCATTTAGGCCGACCTCCTGTTACTCGTCGAGTGGAACCCCTGATGGGCCCGGGTCCCACGACCTTGCCCGGGTAACTAGAGGCCGTAACATTTGGTAGCAGAGCGCGTGGTTTTCCTGATGGGTTTTGAAACCACTCCCAGCTCAATACGTAACATTTTGGTAGGAGTAGCGTAGTCTCCCAGCGCAATACGTAAGTTGGTAGCAAGATAGCGGTTGTAACCACGTGGCTGCTGGTTGTGTTTGTTGCAATACGTAATAATAATTTGTTTTATTCGCTTGTTATTTGTTAGCATAGGATCGGTGTATAGAACCGTGTAGTAACCGTATTTTTTGAGTTTTTTTATTTACTTTATCTGGTCGCTTACTTTGTTAAGTGTTAGAATTGAGCCACGCCCGTAAGCCGTGGTGGTAAGGAATTATTGTACTCTCGTTATAATAATCGTGAGGACGAACCGTAATTGTACTAATTAAATTAATTGCGTAGTATAATTTACTGATTGGATAAATAGTATTTTGTATTGTATTATTTTTATTGTGATAATTAAACTAATTGTGTAAAGTAATTTGTACTAAATTTAAATTAAAGTAATTTGTACGGTGATAATCGTACCTTGTAATGATGCCTTCACACCGGTCACCGACGCTTCGCTTACAAGCGGAACTGCGCTGGGCTGCGAATGCTCACAGCTTGATAGGGAGACCAGATAGAATCCATAGCTTGGAGAAGCGGCTCGGGCAAGTCATGACCCGAAGGGCCGTAGTGGAGGAGGCATGCTCCGAGATTATGGCTTCGGGAGCGGAACAGGGAGTCCTAGACTCCTGTCTTTCCGACTATGAGCAATTTTTTGCTCTCACGGATGACCTGATTGAGGCAGGGGCCAAGCAGGCTAGTGACGCGCGTGAAGCTCGGCTGGGTGTCCTGCTCGAGTCCCCTCGGAAGCAGCCCACTCACCCGGAGCTGTTGGGACGACTTCCCACTCTGGACCTGCCAAGGTTCTCCGGGGTCCTCTCCGAGTGGTTAACGTTTGTGGGACTTTTTGACAGCCTGGTGGATGCCCGGAGGGATTTAACACCAAGCCAGAAGATGGCGTATCTCCTGGCCTCATTAGAGGGGGAGGCCTTGGGCGTCGTCGGCCATCTGAAGGTGTCGGACGACGCCTACCTGAACGCTCGGGACCTCCTGGCCGGAAGGTATGCCAACGTACGGCGAATTGCGGACGAGCACGTCAAACTCCTGTTGAACCTCCCGCTGCTAAAGGACCGGGCCCGACTACGACCGGACATCGTAAATCCGGTCTTGGTGGCCTGCAACTCGTTGAGACGGCTGGATTTGCCGGTGGACGAATGGTCCTTTTTGTTGCTCCATATTGTGCTGTCCCGCCTACCTCTCGATCTTCGACTCCATTTTGAGGAGAGGTACGGCGGAGACGGCGCCTCCTATATTCCTCCCTTCAGTGATCTGCTGCGGTTCTTGGAGGAGCAGTGCCGGCAGATCGAAAACGCAGCGGGCACCGCCGAAGATCTACGGACTGCTAACCGAACCGTGACCAGGGAAAGGCGAAACCCCCCGGCCAAGTCGTTGTCAACCCCCCCTCAGACCGAGTGGTGCTCCTGCGGGAGGGCGCCCCCTCCTATCATCTTATAGTGGCCTAGTGGCCAGGAAGGCGCCCCCCTGCTCCTATTGTAGAGCAGCAGAACACCGGGTGACGTCGTGCCCTAAGTTATTAGGCAAGCCTGCCTCAGCGAGACGAACCATCGCCAGGGAGCGCCGCTGGTGCTATTCATGTTTAGAAAGGCACCTCCAACGAGACTGCCCGCACCAGCGGCCCTGTCCGCACTGCCAGGGCAAGCACCACGCCGTTTTGTGCCTGGGCGCGAACGGCTCTTTCTCTCGGGGCTCTGCCGGGCCCTCATCCCCCACGGGCGGGGGCGCCCAGCCACCCCCTCTGACAGGTGACGCTCGTCGCTCTCCTACCGACGACCCTGCCCCTGGGTTTGGAGGGGGTTCCTCTTACGACCAGTCGGGGGGTCGTTCCCCCAGGGGCGGGGGGGTTCGTCACCCCCCCCTCGGAGGGTCGAGAGGGACTTCACGGCCACTCAGCGGTCAGCGAGATCCTTCTCACCCCCATTAGCAGAGAGGCCGCGACTGGAGTACCACCCCCCCCTTTTGGTCGGTCCCGCTACTACGGGCTCCCTGAGACCTCGAAGCTGTCCAGGGCCTCCAGGCCAAGGTTCCCAGAAGCCCCCCGGGTCGGCCCGTTCTGCGAATTTCTTCCACGGGCCAGTGAGATGCCGCCGGCATTCCGCTTTCCGGACCCCCGGCTTGAGTGCCGGTCCGACGAAGGCAGCTCCAGCTAGGAAACTGCCGCCCTAGCTCCCACCACGGCCGCCTTCACTGATCCTTTAAGCCGTCCGCAGTCCACCTGTCAAACTGTTCTATTGCCGACGGCCGCCGTGAAGGTGTACAACCCGAGTGGCGACTGCTTAACTGTTCGCGCTCTATTTGATTCAGGTTCACAACGCTGTGTGGCCTCCACTCGGTTGGTGGGAAGACTAGGGCTCCCCTGGAGCTCTAAATCATGTCCAATGGTAGGTATTGGAGGTGCAGAGCCTCCTGCTCCTAGGGGACAAGCAAGGCTGGTGTTTGGTCCTGCAAGCGAACACCTCCACATCTTAGTTAAGGTAAATGTCCTCGATGATATTGTAGGCTTTCTCCCTAATGCCCGTATAAATGATAGCGCGGTTTGTTGTACGTCTGGCTTGAGACCGGCAGACCCTCAATGGTCCCAACCTGGGCCTATAGATTTGTTGCTGGGGGCCGACGTGCTGGGGTTCATCCTGTTAGGCGAGATACGAGCCCTACAGCCCGATGGCTTGTCAGCCGTGTCCACTGTATTTGGGCACAGTTTCTTTGGACCGGTTCTGTGGTCTCCACCGCATCAGGCAGCCGACCCGCTCCCTGTGGCGGGCGTGTCTCTTTCGGACGTCGTCCAGCGGTTCTGGGAAATTGAGGAGCCGCCACACGCGCCTCGAGTCAACCCTCTAGACCGTGAGTGCGAGTTGTTCTACCAGAACAATACCGGCCGCCGTGTCGACGGTCGCTTTGTCACCCGCTTACCCTTTCTTGACTCACGGCCTCCTTTGGGCCAATCTCGGACCATGGCCGAAAAGAGGTTGCTTTCTATGGAGCGCCGTATGCGTCGCGACACAGCCTTTCGCGACAAGTATGTCGAGTTCATGCGCGAATATCAAGAGCTGGGTCACATGTCACCTTCTCATTTCGACTGGCGATCACATGAACACTACTTCCTCCCCCACCACGCGGTTTTGAAGTCCCCTGGGAGTAAGATTCGGGTGGTTTTCGACGGCTCCGCCCCCCTCGTCCAATGGGGTGTCCCTGAACCAGTGTCTCCACTCTGGTCCTAAATTGATCAAGGACATATCCGACATTTTGACCCACTTCCGTCGGCATCAAGTTGTTTTTGTAGCCGACATTCGGATGATGTTTCGACAATCAGTGGTCCACCGTGATGACCGTCGATATCAGCTGATCCTGTGGCGCGAGAAGCCCAGCGATCCGATACAAGTGTTCGAGTTGAACACCACCACCTATGGACTCCGATCCAGCCCGTATGTCGCCATGCGAACCCTCCTCGAACTCGCTGAGAGAGAGCGCCTAAGATACGCTCGGGGGGCTTCTATTTTGGAGACCTCGGTCTACATGGACGATATTTGTACGGGTGCCTCCACCGTCGAGGAGGCTCTCGTATTGCGAGACGAATTGATTGCCATCCTGAAGTCGGGAGGTTATGAGCTGCGCAAATGGTTGTCGAACTCCCCTCATATTTTGAAGGACCTCCCTGGAGAGGATCAACAAGACCCTCATCTATTCGAGCACCCTGACAATCCTAATTTGTTGACTGTGCTTGGCATTCAATATCAGCCTGTTCAGGATACCTTCACGTATCGAGTCAAGCTCGATCCCCCCCCTAAATCATGGACCAAGCGCTCTGTGTTGTCAACTGTAGCTCGCACCTTCGATCCTAATGGTTGGATTACTCCGGTCATCTTTTTGGCTAAGTGTTTCCTTCAAAAACTCTGGATATCCGGGTTGGGCTGGGACGATCCTATAAGCGGTGCTCTCTTGCGAGAGTGGCTCTCAATTGTGTCCTCCCTTCCAGACATCGACCGGGTCTCCATGTCAAGGTGCTTCCTCCCTCCAGGGAAATGCAGGGTTACCCTGCACGGATTTTGCGACGCCTCTGAGAAGGGTTATGCTGCTGTTGTATATTTGCGGACGGTGAGCTCTTCTGGCCATACTTCCGTCCATCTCGTACTTGCTAAAAGCAAAGTGGCTCCCATTAGGTCCCGCTTAACTATTCCTAAGTTGGAACTGTCTGGAGCTGCTCTTCTCACGCGACTGCTCAACCACGTTCACTCCTCCTTGAAGTCGGTAATCGACATTACGGACGTCTACGCTTGGTCGGACAGTGAGATAGTACTTTGTTGGCTCCGAGCGGCACCTCACAATCTTGAGGTCTTCGTGTCGAATCGCGTGTCCCAAATCCAGAATTCTGCCACTTGTCTAACGTGGAGACATGTCCCAGGGGAGTTGAATCCAGCAGACTGTGCTTCTCGTGGCTGTGAAGCCTCCTACTTGGTTGATCACCCGCTGTGGTGGGGGCCCGGCTGGTTAACTGAGTCTCAGGCGTTCTGGCCCCAGAACAAATACTCTGAACCAATTGAATTGCCTGGCCTACGAGCCCGAGTAGGAGTGGTCAAGGATAAGCCCACTCGTGATCTCTCCTTACTAGAACGGTACAGCTCTCTCGACAAGCTCTTGGGAGTAACTGCTTGGTTGCGTCGATTTGTCCGCAACTCGAGAGACCCATCTAACCGAATATCTGATTCCGCCTTGTCCCCTAGCGAGCGTCGCGAAGCCTTGATGCATTGGACCCGTATGATCCAAGCGGAGCATTTCGAGCTCGTGATTGATACCTTGAAGCGGGGCTTAGTTGTCAAGGGTGCGCTGGCCCGCCTGAACCTCTTCCTGGATGACTCGGGGATGCTTCGCGTGGGCGGACGTTTGAAAAATTCTCAACTGCCGTACGAGGCTCGACACCCTCTACTGCTCCCCAAGGACGGCGCCTTTGTTCGGTTGCTGGTAACTCACTACCATGTTCAGAATGCCCACGCTGGGTGCAACGCTCTTTCGGCCATTTTGCAGCGGGAGTTTTGGATTTTGGCGGGTCGACGCACCATTCGGAGCGTCATCTTTAAGTGCATATCTTGTTATAAGTTGAAGGCCCCCATATCACAGCCGATGATGGGCGACTTACCACCCGACCGCGTCAGGGCCATCCGACCATTCGCGGGAGTCGGAACTGACTTCGCTGGCCCCTTCCTCGTCAAGTCCTCTAACCTTCGTAACGCGCGTGCTCATAAGGCCTATCTGTGCGTTTTCGTGTGCCTCTCCACTAAGGCTGTTCACTTAGAACTTGTAAGTGCCCTTAGCACGGAGGCTTTTTTGTCCACACTGGGTCGCTTCGTATCGCGTCGCGGTTTACCGGACCCGATCCGGTCGGATTGCGGAACGAATTATAAGGGTACTGATAGGTATTTGAAGGAGGTCGTTGAATTTCTGTCTAGCAACAGGACCTATTTAACTACTGCGATGTCCAAGAAGGGCATCCAGTGGAAATTCGACCCTCCGGCTTGCCCACACTGGGGCGGTATTTTTTGAGGCGGTGGTGAAGGTTGCAAAGACGCATCTCCGTCGCGTTATTGGCGAAACTATTTTGACATTTGAAGAGCTTGCCACTGTATTCTGTAAAATTGAAGCAGTCCTCAACTCTCGGCCCCTCTGTCCTCTCTCGTCCGATCCGAATGATTTAGAGGTTCTAACCCCTGGCCACTTCCTGATAGGCCAGCCGCTTAACGCCCTGCCCGAGTACCCCTTCCGGGAAATAATCTCTTCGCGGTTGAGCAGATTTGACATGCTGCAACAAATAACTCAGAGTTTTTGGCACCGATGGTCTCTGGAGTACCTACATCTTTTGCAGCAGCGCGTTAAGTGGTCTGACAAGACGGACCCCCCCTCGGGTTGGAGACCTCGTGTTAGTTAAAGAACCGAACGCCTCGCCCTGGTATTGGCGCCGTGGGCGCATTGTCAAGTTGTCGTATGGACCGGATGGGATCCCTAGGGTGGCCGAGGTTTTGGTTGGAGATTCGGTTTTGCAACGTGCCGTCTCTACCCTATCCCGCTTGCCAATTTACTCGCGGACCTAGATCCTCATGTCCGGGACGGGGGGCTTGTTTAGGCCTAATTTAACGTTTGGCGGCCTGCGTCGGAGCTCGGGTCGAGCGGGAGGCGAGCCTGACGGCTGAGGCGCGGGGGGTGCGGGCTGGTGCGGCGTCCGGCCGCGCCGGCGTCGGCGTTTTGCGGATCACTTGCCGCAGAGCTGGGAACTGAGTAGTTGCGCGTCGTGTTAATAGCTTAGTCGCCCGCTGCCTCTGACGCCTATACTTCGCGAACCTGAGTTGTTTGCAACGCGGCCCGGTGATATTGCATTTTTCACAAAGGTCGAGTTTGTTGTAACGCGAGTTCGGTTAAATCTTGTTGGATTTTATTGGATTAACCTAATGACAATTGACTTGACTCCAATTAACAAGTGAGAAACGAGTGTAATTTCCTAGATTCTTAAATTTTTGTGACGGACTGCCACTTCGATATAAAGAATAAAGGTGAAGCCTTGGGATCGGCGGTTCTGCAACCAGCGGGAAGTCAGGTTACATAATTTAACACAATCACAACACAACACAGTCAAGCACGCCCACACTTACACCTGAATCTTCCTAGGGTTGACCCTACTTCGAAGAAATAGGTAAGTTTTGTTTGGTTCCCTTTTTACCGCTAACGTGTAATATTCCACAAGCCATTTAGGCCGACCTCCTGTTACTCGTCGAGTGGAACCCCTGATGGGCCCGGGTCCCACGACCTTGCCCGGGTAACTAGAGGCCGTAACATCTTATATAAACAAAAATCAATAACTTCTAAATAAAACTAATCGATTGCGATATTTTATGACTAAAGGGTCGATTGTGTTTACTTATGGTCAATCTCTAGCCTAGACCACCGCCCCCCCGTACGTCGCCTCATGCCACCATTTTGTTCCTTAAAAAAGCTATTGCGCAACCTTCTGCGCGAAGGTCGGACTCGCCAAGATACGTCGGCCGTATTGTACAAAATCATAAAACGTACAAAAGTTAGTTAACGAAGTGTTGCGTACTTACATGTTACAAGCAAAGTCTGACAAGTAACTTCATGTTGTTTTGTCTACGAGAATTGGACAAGAATTGGAAGCAGCAACTACGAGTAGGAATAAATCCAGTCTACTAAGCTTTTTTTGCAATGTAAGTTTAACCTTTTATTTACGCTTCGTGCCCAGGATACGACCAAGATTCAGGATTTGGCGAGTCTGGTTATTAAATCAAAGCGATTGGCATTTGACCTTCGTAACCCTTAGATAGGGGAACTAGACAAATTGAATCATGGTTACACATCTAGATATTCTAGATATGCAGGTTTCCTCACGTTGTTTTCCCTCACTGCCGTGATAGTGGTATAAATTCGCACTTAAATTTCGAAAATCCAGAGGTTGATTGATCTTTCAACTTCAAATGAGCCTGGTATTGATCTTTAAACTTCACGTTTGTGAGACACGTGGTCTTATCCACTGGGCTACCGTCGACCTAATAGCGACCTTTATAAATTAATTTCGGTATAAACTATAAATTTCTTATTTTTAGACTTGTTAACTGCTGCTCATGAACCAATAAGGAAACCAGAACAATTTAAAAATACTTATATACGCGAAAATTCTGCTTAGGTAATACTTGATTGGCCCCTTAGGGACCTTAAGAAGAAGAAGAAGAAAAGATTCTACTCCTTTTTAAAAGGCCGGCAACGCGTCCGTAATTCCCCTGGTGCTACAGTTGTTAATGGGCGGCGATAGTCACTTACGATGGTACTGTCACCTAATGAGGTGACCCGCATGCTCGTTTGCCCGCACTCCTATAAAAAAGTTAAGGTCAAAAAGTAGATACTAAATTGAAATACCTAACAGATCTCTTACCCTTGAGACCAGAACACCGCAGTGGGTCCACTGCTACATGGCGACAGAAAAGATAAGAGGATGTTACCAATCCAGTGGGACTCCTAGGTAGAAAAGAAAACTATTTTTCCTCTTTATTGAAACATCATGAGCCAAATTACAATGAAGAACTTGACTGCGAAGGTAAATCTGTACACCATTTAAAAATATCTCTTTTAATATAATGATGTTGATGACAGAGTATTTTTTTACCTTATCTAGTACATCGGCTCTGTTGGTAGAAGCAAGCACGACCACTCCATCTCTGCTCTGCATTCCGTCCATCTCAACCAGTAACTGATTTAGGGTCTGTTCACTCTCCCCACCCGCAGGACCCCACGAAGAAGCCCCCGAGGCTCTTGCACGACCTACAGCATCCATTTCGTCGATGTACACGATACAGGGCGCTCTAGATGCCGCTTCTTTGAAGAGATCTCTGAAATATTAGTAGTATATTCCTGAACATAGCTTTTGGCAAAGATATTTAACATGTGAAGAGAACTTTGAGAACTTCAACATTTGAAGTTCTCAAACTTAGTGACCTGGTGAAACATTTTTGACAGTTCTCATGGCTAAAGAAGTTTATTAGTTCGGAAAATGTAATGGTTAAAATACCTTTCTAAAATATTGGTTATGTTTCAAATTAATTGGATATTCCTAAAAGTATAAAAATTATAGAGAATTAAAAATGTGCAAAAAATTAAAGACATTGTTGTGTGTGTTTTCATGCTCTAGAAACGTTTACGTGGTGGAGCCACGCTGCAGCTATATTATGGTTGTAGCACGAATGGGTCGGCTCGACCGGGGAAGGACCACGCTCTCACAGAATATCAGCGTAAAATAGTAGCTTAATGCTGCTGTGTTTCGTATGGCGAATGTAGAGAACCGGAGACTTTTTTTACTGGATACGGGGCGCATTCCATCTCAGTCCTTAGAACGGGCAACGCATCTGTATTTTTATTCTTAATTGAAGATAAATGTAGATGTCTACGAGCCACAATATCCACTTACCATCAGGTGTTGGTGCTCGTTTGTCAGCTTAATTCTTTAAAAAATCCGATAAACGTTTATAAAAAAACTCAACTTCTCAATAATAATGACAATAATGATTTCTTATATTTACGCGAACACTATACATTTTAAATAAATCAAGTTTTTACGGATTTTGTCGCGTATATTAACTTTTTTATATATCCTACGTTTCGAGCACTTTCCAGCAGCCATAGTCACGGAGGGGAGTGAGGTGTTTAACTTCTAGATGTCATAGTTAACTACGGTTACCACAGATTATTAATTTTTGTTTCGATCTACACGGTATGAACTTATAGTAACTTGAAGCCTTGCAGTTGTATGCTTTGGTTGGGTTTTCATTTTATTAATTATAGGATCCCAAGCAGATGGTAGCACCCAGCCATCTTCTCTATTGAAATTAGGATGTTTTTTGATTTCAATAGCCTCGCGAATCATCCTTGGAAGGAATCGGTGTTCTTTAGCGAGGATTTGTGGTCTACCAAATCTGATGTAGTGACGAGAGCGACGTGTTCACAGACTGCAGAATTCCCGGAGCTTCTTCACATCAGCTATATGTTCGTTAACACGGGTTTTAATTGATCTTTTAGTTTGCCATATGTAAGAGACGGATTCAATCCGGCTGGGCAACGTTCGGAAAATTACGAGACATCTTCACGTCACGTATACCTCAAACTCTGAAAACTAGATTGTACAACCAGTGCGTGTTGCCAGTGATGACTTACGGATTTAGGACGTGGTCCTTCACTGCTGGCTGTATGAGGACAATCAAGGTCGCTCAGCGAGCTATGGAGAGGGCTATGCTCGGAGTTTCTCTGCGTGATAGACTCAGAAATGAGAATATCCGCAGTAAAACCAGAGTGACCGACATAGTCCAACAGTTTAGTAAGCTGAAGTGGCAATGAGCCGGCCATATAGCTCAAAGAATCGACAACCGATGGGGAGAAAAGGTTCTTGAGTGGCAGCCTCGTACCGGTAGGCGTAGTGTAGGGCGACCGCCCACTAGATGGAGTGACGACCTGGTAAGACATGCAGGAAGTCGATGGATGCAGGTGGCTC